>JANAVB010027412.1:0-27500 GCA_029216955.1 Iris pallida | reverse complement strand
CCCTTCCCCTCCTCACCACCTCGGCCTCCGCTCCCTTCGACCCTCCCCTCGTGGCCCCCATCCCCCTCCAACGCCCTCTTCCCCATCCCCCCTCGTCTCCTTGAACCTGGTGTCCAGCTGCCCGATTCCTCCTTCTCTCATCCCCGCCTCGGCCGAGCCGACGGACCCCGTGGACCCCGATGTCGCTCTCCCTCCGGTGGTCGTGCTTCAGCTCCATGGTGATCCCCCGGGGGGCAAGTCCCCGACCGACCCTCCTCTGGGGAGTCCTCTTCCGGTCGACCCATCTGCCCCTGGGTCGACCCCTCCCTCGATGCATCCCCCCAGACTTCTTCTTTGGTAGGGGCTCCCTCTCAGACCTACGCCGCCAAGCTGCGCCCGGATCTCACTTCGGCGCAGGGCCCCATCTTTCCAGCCGTCGACCTCCCTGACATAGTGTATTCTCAGGAGTCCCGGGTGCCATCGGTTCCATTCTCCGACTCGGAACTGTCAACTCTAGCAACCTCCTTCCCACACACTTTCATCCTCAAATTTTCTAATGGCTGCCCCAAATTCCCTAGGGTGCAGGAGACGATAGCCGGTTGGAGACTATCATCAGAGTACCGACTGGCCCCCCTCGATCCCAAACACATTCTCTTTCACCTTTCATACGAGGTGGATCACAGGTCTGTATGGTCCAGAGGCACTTGCAGAATCGATACCCACCTGATGAAGATCGTCAAGTGGACATGTGGGTTCTCCACCAAAGAAGACTCAGCGACTGTTGCAGCCTGGGTCACTCTGCCCAATCTGCCCCTCATTTGCTTTGTCCCAGCGGCTCTCCGGCGTATTGCTAACTCATTCGGCAAGTACGTAGCTTCAGCCCACGAGACAAGCAACCTCACCAAGGCACACTACGCCAAAATCTGCGTGGAGCTCGACCTCTCCTCCGAACCTCCCAATTTCATCACTATTGAACTGGGCAACCAAACCCACACCCAACAAATCATCTATGACAATCACATCATGTTCTGCAACCACTGCCATCTAAGAGGACACCTCATTAAGTACTGCCATCGCCTACACCTTGAACTTAAGAAGAAACAACCCCAGAAAGGCAGCGTGCAATCGGAGGAGGAGACTCCCTTGACACCCATCCTCTCTCTTCCGAACTCACACGCGGTTCGACTCCAGTGATGGAACACACGACTCGAGCGAATCCCCTAGCAAAGCACTGATTCCCTTTAACACCCAAGATATCACCCTATCCAATCAGTTCGACGCTCTTGTGTCGAAAGATGAAGAACTCACCTCGGAGCCAGCATCCTTCCCAGCCGATCACGCGCTCACCGATAATCACCACTATCCGGTCATCGAGGAAGCGGGCACCGATATCATCGATGTAGACCAACAACATCCCAATGAGGTCTCTGTGATCCATGCCCTAGCAATTCTGGGGCCAGAGCAAGTTCGGAGAGGACTACAGGTCCAAGCCGCGGGTTTCCCTCTTCAACCAACAACCCTGCCGACAGGGAGCACTAGTGACTCCATTACGATCCCTCCCGAGAACCCTATTCTGAATTCCGCCGGGAAACGGTCAGTCAAAAGCCGGACTAGCTGGAGCAAACTTACAACGATCACCAGGCATCGATCGAGGTAGGACCATCAACCTCGAACGGGGACGACACAATTCACGTTACCTCTACCATTCAAACTAGATCCGCCGTAAAGCGGAACAAAAAACTCCCCCACAAAGCCCTTAATGCTTAACATCCTATCCTGGAACGTGCTTGGGCTGGCGAACAAACCCACATTAAGAAGAATTACCGGTCTTCGAAAAATTCACAAGATTGACATCCTCATTATTCTAGAACCCAAAATCCCACCCAAAAGATTAAATCCATCTAGTTGCAGCTGGGCCTTCCATTGTCTGTGGCCGACAAGTACGACATTTGGATCCTGTGCACGAATGATGTCAGATTCGGAGTCATCCAGGAGTCCCAGCAAACCCTCACCTGTTGGTTCGAGCACCCCAGCCTCCCCAAGCGAGCCATTCTATCTGCGGTCCACGGCAGTTGCGACATCGCGGATAGAAAACGCCTCTAGAACGATCTCCTCGACGTCCATCACCAGAACACCAACTCTCCGTGGCTTCGCATTGGGGACTTCAATGCGATCACCTGCAGCTCTGAAAAATCTGGAGGCCGTCCTCCCCCGGTCCGGCCATGCAAGACTTCAACAACTTCATCTTCAATGCCCATTTAGCCTCTCTCCAATTCACTGGCAATGAATTCACCTGGTGCAACATGCAGGAGGGGAATAGACGGCAATACTCCAGACTGGTCCGGGCTCTCACGAATGCCTTCTGGCACGGTATGGGGGTCACTACCAACCTGTCCCACCTTAACTCCACAGAATCAGACCATGCTCCGCTGCTGGTGGAGATTAAAAGCAACACTCATTCATCCAAAAAGAACTTCCAATTCCTTGACTTCTGGAGAGAGCATCCCCAATTTCTGGGCATCGTCGCGGAAGCCTGGAATCGGAACGAATCCCCCAACCCACTTATCAGGGTTAGCAAAAGGCTCAAGGCCACAAGGCGTGCATTGTCCAGCTGGAGCAAACAAGCCTACGGGGACATCTTTCAAGCCATTCGGGAAGCAGAGGATGATGTCATCCGAGCGGAGAATTTGGTCGTTACGGATTGCTCCTCAGCAGCCAGGAGCGCCCTAAACCTCACCAAGGCTATGCTTAAATTCAGGATCAAAGTGGAGACCGACTTCTGGAAGCAGAAAGCGAGGTTGAAATGGGACAGCGAAGGGGATAAAAACTTGCAGTATTTTCATGCTTGCGTCCATGGTCGCAGGCAAAAGCTGTCGATCCACCGGACGGCAGATGTCAACGGGAACATCATTACTGACCGCAAGAGTATCCAGGTTGCTGCCATGAACTTCTACTCCAAATTATTCTCCAAAGAGACTATTTACAAAGATAGGTCATTCCTTGACAAAATCCCCCTTCTCATTAACGATACCGACAATGCCCTACTGGAACGTACCCCCACTGCTCAGAAAGTTTCGGAAGCCGTGTGGGCTCTAAACGAACACAGTGCGCCAGGGCCGGACGAATTTTCGGGGGTATTCTTCCGTTCTTGCTGGGACATCATCAAGCTGGACATCATCGAAGCAGCCGTCGCCTTCTTCGAAGGTCCCATTTACCCCAAAGCCATCTCTAGTGCCAATCTCATCCTTATTCCGAAAAAAGATAACCCGAAATCCTTCCGCGACTTCCGTCTTATCGGCCTTTGTAACTTCATCAACAAATCATATCCAAGGTCATCGCGACCAGAATGGCTAGAATTTTTCCAAAGATCATATCGGAGGAGCAAAGTAGGTTTGTCCGTGGGAGGAACATTCAGGACAATATAATGCTGGCACAAGAGTTAATCACATGCATGAAATTTCCAGCCAGAGGGGGCAACATAGCCGTCAAAATCGACATGGAGAAGGCATACGACAGACTGGACTGGCAATTCATCATCTGGGTTTTCAGATCTTTCGGGTTCTCAGAATATTGGATCAACATCGTTTGGAGATCCGTCAGCAACTCCTGGTTCTCGACGGTCATCAACGGCCATGCCGATGGGTTCTTCAAGTTCCATCGTGGGGTCAGACAAGGCGACCCTCTATCCGCTGCAGTCTTCATCATTGCTGCTGACGCCCTGAGCAGGAACCTTAACAACATGGTCAACACCCCCAACTTCCAGCACTACCACACTTCCAGTGGCTGTCCGATCATCACCCACCTGGCCTTCGCTGACGATTTACTCATCTTCTCTTCCGGAGATGAAGGAGCGGTGGCAGTTGTTCACAACACACTCCAGATGTATTCTAGATGCTCCGGCCAGAAGATCAATCACTCTAAGAGCGTTATCTACGTCCACCACAACACCAATAGAGAGCATGCCACCAATCTCTCCAATTTAACATCTTTCTTAGTAACCCACCCTTCATTCAACTATCTTGGCTGTCCTCTAGTGTACGGGAGATCCAACGTAGCCCTATTCGAGGATTTGACTAATAGAATCAGGAAGAAGCTCGATGGGTGGCATAATGCCACCTTATCTCCGGGCGACAAGATGATACTTATCAATCACGTTCTCTTCTCCATCCCCATTCATACTCTGGCTGCTTGCTCACCGTCCAAGAAGGTCCTGTCCTCGATCGAACAGATCTTTTGTTTCTTTCTTCGGGGCATAGCAACGGCCTAGATAAGCGTCACTGGCTAGCTGGGACTCTATGGCCCACCCTACAGGCGAAGGGGGTCTGGGATTCTCTAAACTCACTCACATTGTCAAAGCTTTCTCGATGAAATTGTGGTGGAAACTGTGCACGTCCAACAACTTATGGAGCAGGTTTTTGAAAGCCAGGTACTTCAAACACTCCCACCCTTCTTTGGCCACTTACAACTGCAGATTCTCAGCGGCATGGCGTCGCATCCTCATTGGCCGTGACCTTGCTGAGCCCGAGATGCGACTACGTTTGGGGACGGGAGATTCGGACCCTTTTATGGAGAGATGGGTCGGAGATAGCATGATCCCTAGTCTCACTGGGATCCCGAGAGGCAGCAGGATCAGAGACTTGTGGAACACCTCCAACGATGACTGGTACTGGGACCTGATCCGCGAATGGTCAGGTAATGAAGTGGTGGAACATCCACGCACGTAGATTGCGCATCGGTAACGAGCCAGACGAGCTGAGATGGATGCTGGAAGCGTCGGGGGCCTTTTCGGTGAGATCGACGAGAAGCGCCATCCAGGGCATGGGTGACAGACATACACCCACTGTGCACTATTGGCACACATGCATTCCCAAGAAGTGGTCCTTCCTGATATGTAGAGCCATTAGAAAAAAATTACCAACTGACGACATCCTCAACACCATCGGGATCAGCTTAGCTTCTGCATGCACCTGCTGCTCTGAGCGTCAGATGGAGACTATCAATCACACCTTCTGCCAGGGAGCACTTTCGGACAGCATTTGGAGGACCCTCAACCAGTTATTCAACATCGATCCGGGCGGCGGACGCTTACACGATCTAGCGACCTCTTGGGGATCCTCCTCCTATGGTCACCAGATCATCGCAGCGGCCGCCACTTGGGCGATTTGGAAGAATCGCAATAAGGCGAGATACGAAGGACATCAATACTCGACCGACCAGCTCGTAAGAGAAGTTTTACGTCAATGCCGCAAGCGGAGCACTCTGTGTTCCCACACTTCTAGAACCTTCTGGTCAGTGATCCCCCTAGTTCTTGGCGGTGGTTTCACCTCCCCTTTCCCATTTCCTCTTTTGGTATACCTGTATAGGCTTCGGCATTTTGCGCCTTGTATACGTGTTCCGGCTTAGGTTTTCGAACCGTGTTTAATAAAAGGAGGGGGGTTTCTTTAAATATATATATATAAAATATATAGGCATATAAATATTTAGAATTTATTAATGTATATACATATATACATGTTTTTATATATATATATATATATATATATATATATATATATATTATATATATATATATATATATATATGCGCCTATATTTATATCTACTTATGTATATATATATATATATATATATATATATATATTATATATATATATATATATATATATATATATATATATATATATTATATGTATATCAATAGATATATATACCTATATATGCGTAAATGTTCAGTAACACCAATGACTCCTAATATTACGTTTTTCATGGACAGTGTCTATACATAAAATCTATCTACTAGATAATATATTTTCCTGAGAACACAAGTAATCGATAAAAATATTTTATATTAATTATAGCATCAACAAAAATTTCTTCAAGGTATCAACAACAACAATAATAATAATAATAATAATAATAATAATAATAATAATAATAATAATAATAATAATAATAACAAAATACAATAACCAATAATTGGCATTGCATCTATTTAAAAATATGTCTACATGGGTGTTTGGTCTCACTACATGCCTACACGGGTGTAACTGCCGCATTTCTAATTTCTACCATTGAAAATTTTGTATTAATTTTTTTAATTATAAATCCTTTTTCCTGGGGTTAAAGTTATTTTGAAGACAATATTATAATTTACAAGATTATTTCGAATTATTATAGTTTAGTGAGTCTTACCAAATTAGCTTGGATTGTTTACATGTGCATTGGATTAGGAATAACAAATCATTAGTCATGATAAAATAAATTAGTTATAAGTTAGTAAATTAGTTAGTAATGGGCTATTGGTTAGAGGTTGGTTATGGTTAGTTATGATCTTTCCACCACCACCCCTAGATCTAGTTTAATTTACATAGGTTGCCATTAGCTTGGAGAGCACTTTTTCTTTTACTACAATTTTAGTTACTCTTTCCTTCCACTTGAGTGGATTTAAACATCATTGATGTTAGTTTCTATGTGAGGGGGAAAACAATAGTCTGTCAATCTTCAAATTTTTCCTTCACCTTTCCTTTCCTCCTCCAAGAATCAACTCCGGCCAAGCCCCCAACTCCGGTGGACTCATCGAGCCACCACCATCAACTTCACCACCGTGAACTCCGACGTCAGCCCTGCAACCGATTGTTTCCAGATCTGGCGTACGCCGTGCCATGTTGTGGCCGTCGGCCTAGCGCACCACCTCGACCTCTTCTGCGTTCGGCATGGCCGTGCTCTACAGGTCCCTGTTGTGTGGATCCATTCAACCTCCAGAGCTTCGCCATGCTGTGCCGAGCATCCTCGTCTTCTCCGGCGAGCGACGTTTCGTCCTCCATCCACCGTGACACCCCGACGGCTAGACCATTGCCGGTTTCTCTCCTCTCTGTAACACTCACCTCACTCCACGATCATCACACGACCGCGATTTCCGACCATCCTCCATTCCTAGCCAGATTCGTCGAGCACCTCGACGCGGTCTGCCAAATCTCGTCGTTCTCGTCGAGAGCCGACCCAAGCGGTTCGTCGACATCCAGATCTGGTCAATCTCGGCACCATTCCGTGTGTTTTACGTCTCCGTTGTGCGACGCACAGATCCACCGTGACTCCGCCCGGGTTCCGTCGTGCCGCCTCGTCGTGTTTATGGCTCGACGCCACCAGTCGAGCCCTGATGGATTAGAGGTTGCCGATGTTTCTCCCCACCGCATCTGCCTCTTCGATGACACAAACCCAGATCGGCAACGCCAATCGACCATAGCGTCGGCCTCGTTCGTCGCGACAGCCGTGACTTCCTCCTACGGTACTCCACAAAACTGTCGACACGTTCTTCCTCGAGAGCCAAGCTCTCACCTCCTTGAAGCCCCCAGGTTCGTTTCCCTCTTTTTCTCCTTTTCTCATAATTCGGCTGCTGCTTTTCTCTTTCTGAGAGAAAGAGATTAGGGATTAAAAACCCTAATATTTGTTTGGGTTATGGGCTAGGAAGCCCAGTCATGTTTTGTTTTATTGGTAATTCTATGGGCTGAACTTCAAATCCAGATTTGTAGAAGCATAGAAAAGAATAAAGAAAGGTCCATGCGGCCAAGGATCCCCATGCGGCTCAGAGAGCCCATGCGGCTCAGGGGTCCATGCGGCTCACGCGTCTATGCGGCTCGGATAGACCCAGAGCCACGTGGCCTTCAACAGCTCCTCCCTTAGTCTTTTGCTGCATTTAATGTCCTGACGGCTGACAGCTCTGACAAATGAAAGCTTTGACATAAAGGCGCAATAATGACTGACATAAAGGCGTGTTTCTAGGGAAGAGGAGAAAATTTTCTCACAGTTGGCAGAATCCACCAAAGTCCAAGGCATGCGGCTGCATTATGCAACCGACCATCCATGCGGCTGCCCATTTCATGCGGCCGTCCATCTTCATGCGGCTGTATCCTTTATGCGGCCGCCCATCGTCATGCGGCTGCATCCTTTATGCGGCCGCCCATCAGCATGCGGCTGCCTATCACCATACGGCTGCCGACCTTCATGCGGCTGTTCATCCCTATGCGGCTGCCCATCTTCATACGCCGTTCGTCCTCATGCGACATAGTGGAGACCCACGTGGCACTTTTCACGACGACTGAGCACGTGGCAGTCTTATCCTCCTAGGATTGTGGGTGCTAACAATCCCAATAAAATCAGATTTACTGCAATCACCATAATTGCCCAGATCGAGCAAATTGGACACGTGGCAGGCCACTACAAGTCGCAAATATCATGGCAATCAATATTTATTGCCCACAGAGATTTTATGCAATCTACATTAATTACCTAGATTTGCTACAATCAGAATGAAGGGCCCAGATTAATTGGTCCTTAACCACCGACATATCAAGGAGGCAATGATTGCAAACCCTAATGATGGCATCCCACTCCTATAAATAGCAAGATGCCATTCCCTTACAGAGAGGACCTTTTTTACGAGAAGAGCACCAGAGCACTTGGAGAGACTAAAAGAGAGAGAATAAGGAGAGCATTTCTTCAACGCCAAGCAGATCTTCCCCGGAGCAAGGCTGCATCCGATCGTCGCGAGGAGTAAGGCAGAGCTGCCGTCGCTTTTCCGAGGCCTCTACCGTCACCCCCCAGAATCTAAAATAAACAATTGTACTTAGATTGCTGTACCTAAGTTTTCGTCCCTAGGCTTTCTTTGTACAAGCAAGTTGTTATGAAGTAAAAGTCCAGTCCTTCGATAATTGTTCTGTTCTTTTATATTTCATGGCAAACACGATGGCGACTCTGCTGGGGACAAACTTCTCCACGGCTGAGGAGTTGGTGACGCAATCGGATGCAGCCAAACTTGGCTCCACGTAACAGAAGATGGTCGTCCGCTTCGACCAACATGTGTTTGAAGAAATGCTCTCGACGGGAGAGCTGGCCCGATCCATAAGCAAAATCGCACGAAGAAGGCTTGTAGGAAGTGGAGGCCAAAATTATTTGCTCTCCCCAAACCCTGGACGGAGTACTCTCTGCTACCCAAGATGGCGAAGACGACTATCATGCGGCCCCACTTCAAGCCATAGAGGACTCTGCTGTCCCCAAGTCCGGCAGAGGAAAGCACTACGATACTGGACTTGCAGGGACAAAGAGTGATTCTATGTGCTCCAGGAAGGAGTCGAACACTCATGCGGCCAAGACTGCCAGCCGTATGTATGATACTCATGTGGCCTAAACTGCCAGCCGCATGAAGAATATCCATGCGGCCAGAACTTCCAGCTGCATGGAGAAAACCCATGCGGCTGAGACTTCCAGCCGCATGAAGAAAGCCTATGCGGCCACAACTGCCTGCCGCATGAAGACTATTGACTCCAGCCGCATACTGCCTGCTCCACGCAGGTCAGGCTCAGTCTTCGATCGCCTCTCCTATGGTCCTGATCTCTCATGTACCCAAGAGAATATGTCTGACTCTCTGCAGCATCACTTTGACTCTTCCTACTATGCACCTTCAGGCGCTAGAGTGAAGAAGTCAAGGACAGTGCGAGCTTGGCGAGCTCAGTCGGCTGTCCCAACCTCTGACCATCCGAGCGCTCCATATACCATTATGCGGGCCTCTGATGGGAAGTTGTACAGAACCACTCGAGTCCCGCCCCCGACGGCGAATGGACAGAGCGGTTCCCAAAAGTCTCCCAAAACCAAGGGAGCAAACATGGTCATTCCAGACCCATCAGACGTGCGAGAGGTTATCCTCCACAAACGCAAGAGAAAGGAAGAGGTCTCGGCGTGCAAAGAGTCTTTCCATGGACGTCACTACACCCAAATCATTGTCAACTGCTGTTGCAACAACGCAACAGTACAAGAAGACCAGCGGTCTGTCTTCCAAAGACTGCAACGACCAAACTCAGAGGATAAGGCGCCTCCTGTTGCCTCCTGCAACACTACTCAGAAAATCCCCACCGCTGGGAGAGTGAAGAAGATAAACGTTTCCAGCCCGAAGATTCAACCACTGTGACTAAGAAACTGTCATCTAAACGGTTGTCCTCCACCAGAGTTTTCCAAGGAACCCGTTCGAAGACAAAATCTTCTACAGTGGGTGATTCATCATCCACACCACTGGGGGTTGTTGGAACTGGGGGTAGCACTCCTCCGAACATCCACGATAATCCGATGTTCTAAGAAGACGAGCCCGGGGAAACAACCTCTCCCATCAGATACAACAGGTGCTGACGTCTCCGAGGATGTCCAAGACTCTCAAGATGAAGCAAACTCTGAAGATGGGGGTACTATCCCTTCTGAGTCCGAACCAGAGGAGAACATTCCCACATACCCCGATGACTTCTCGGTACAGGGGTATAACTCGGAGGGCACGTCCTCCACCGTTCCTTCCATCTCCCCTCATGTAAGGACGATATTCATGACAGACAGCAATCAAGGTAGTCCCAGTGATCGCCAACGTATCGACACTCTGGAGGCCATACTACATGCCTTGGTCAAGTCTGTAGATGAGATCAAAGCGGCTCTTCCAACTCTGCAAGGAGGGACGCCTGGCCAAACAAGCGCGGGTCTTGCAGTCAATGCGAACTCGAACTCAGCGGCACCGAACCCGGCCATTAATCCTCCTGAAATGACGGCTCCCACCGCTGTGGATGATGCCAGGAAGCAAGAAGAGAGGTCCAGGAGCTCCGAGCCATGTTTCACGCTCGAGAAACCTCTCAAGACCTCAGAATACGGCAACCATACCCTGCTGTATGGAGGGATGTCCCTTTCCACCAAAATATAAGCCGTTCAACATCAATCCTTATGATGGCAAGACCTTCGCAAGTCGATACATCACTTACTTCGAGGTCACCACCGACCATCTGCCCCATGACGATGACATCCTCACACGATTATTCATTGGGGCATTGGATGGAGTCGCCTTCGACTGGTATCGCAATCTGCCAGACAACTGCATCCACTCCTTTGCCAGCTTCAAGCGCATGTTCCTAGAGAGATTCTATGAAGTAGGGCAGGACATCACAATGTCCACCCCCATGGACGTCGTCCAAGTGGAGAAAGAGCTGACAAGGAACTATATTGAGCGGTTTCGCCAAACCGTAATAAAGTTGCCGTCTGGTAACCCGGATTCCTCCTTGATTGAAATTTGCCAAAAGAGATTGCTCCCAACAATCAGTCTCTGGATGGGCGAAAGTTAATTTAAAGACTGGAAGACGTTTATCATCAGTGCCATTAGCGCCGAAGAACGGTTGAAGAAGGCTCGCCAACTGGGATTACACATCTCGGAGGGAGAGAACAAGGGCAAGCGTCCGAATACCAACAACGACAATGGGGGTAGCCCTTCCAACAATCGGGACAACATGGGTAAGCAGGCTATGGTGGCCGATACAGCCCAGAAACCTGAGTCAAAATCGGCAGATAAACAATGTCCACAAATGACCTACTCCTTCGAAGACGTCCACGTGAAGCCCATCCTGGACATGTTCATACAAAAAGACAGAATTCAGCTCCCTCCACCAAGACAAAAACCTTGGCCGGCAGAAATGGAGAGCCCAAAGTACTGCCATTACCATCGTGACGTCCACCATCTACACACGACTGCTACCAACTGAAATGATACATCCAACATCTCATCGATTCAAACGCTCTGGCCATCGATTTTAAGGGGGTAATCGTGGCAGCCAACATGGTATACGTACAGTTCAGCAGCTTCCCCCCGACGGAGACTCAAGACGGCGTGGTACCTGTCCCTCTGGCGACGATGGAGATTGCTAATCTTCCATCTCCTCGGGATCAGGCTGTTGGTCTAGTGCCCCTCACCACATCACGGGGAGAGATCATGTGGGTCCATCCGGACCTGGTACTTGAGGTGACTCAGTCCACACTACCTTCCATTCGTAAGAAGAAGAGTAGAAAAGTCAAATCCTGCCACACAATCTCGACAGATATCGAAGAAGTCACAGCTGTCGTTACCCAGTCCGGGGCACAATCCCAATATGTGGCTGATAACTCGGATGAAGAACATCAGCCGGCTACTGCTGACACTCCGGGACCGTGTCAGCCTCCGACGACCGACAAACCTAGACCGAAGGAGACTCGCTTTGACAAATCCCTCCGAAAAGATGCACCTCAGGGGCTGGAGAGGCCCTACAACTTCGACATCTTGGCACAATTGGCCAACACACCAGCCAAATTATCATTATACGAGCTCGTGAGACTCTCAAAGGATGTTCGTGCGGCTTTGAGCGATGCACTCCAGAATGCCGACGCCTATCTGGATCAGGTCAACCTCACAGGAGAGAGCCCGCCTGCAAATCTCTAAGACAGCGCTTGCACAGGAGCGATGCCCAACATTATCTTCACTCCGCAGGATATGCTCATCAAAACCAATCTGCATGATCGTCGTTGTACTACACTGGATACATCGGGGACGTAAAGGTGGACCGGATGCACATTGATCCTGGCTCTTCCATAAGCATCATTCCGAAGGGTCTGTTACATCATCTCCGTATTCCTATGCATCGCCTAACACCAACAAGCACCGCCATCAGCGGTTTCAATTCGGGCAGGAGCTACCCAATTGGGAAGATTCGCTTGAAGTGCCAGATTGGCGATCTTCAGTCAGAAGTGACCTGTTACATCATAGATGCGAATATTTCATACAACATTCTCCTGGGACGTCCTTGGATACACGATTATATGATCGTGCCTTCCACGCTGTACCAGTACTTCAAGTATGTCGACAAACATAGCATCGTAAGGACAGAATTGTTGACATCAATTCCTTCAAAGGGGTCGAATTCTACTACTCAGATTCCTGCCTATACGAGAAGTCGAAGAGGCACCTGGATGAAGATATACAAGCTCGAACTGAAGAACCTCTGACGATCCACCTTCAAGCTCGCAAACCTGGCAAATCTGCACCCCTTACGGCCGCTCTGCATAAGGAAGCGATCAGCCTCTCGGCACAAGAAGGACAAATAATAATCCGGCTGCCAAGGTTCGGCCAAGCGTCGAGACCCACAACGGAGCCACTGACAATCAGGCTACCGAGAGTCAGCCAACCACAAGCAGAGAAGCTCAATCTCTCTGACAAGCCAATGACGATACGCCTTCTCAAGAAGAATCGTCACCCCGATGCAAAGTCTGGGGCTTCTAGCGAGCCAACAACTCTCCGCCTAGCATCGAGTATCAAACTGGGAACGCTAGTTTGCCATCAACTCCACGTTCGGCTCCACCAACAGAACCCCTGATGATCAAGTTGCCCAGGTCATCCTTTCAGTCTTCGTTTATATAGGAGACGACCAAGGAAGAACCAGAATTGGCCAAGTATGTGGCTGTCCACACTAATGTTCCCTCCGTAGATGATGTAATTCCGCTAGAAAAGATACCTTACTTCATCAATAAAGGGCTATCTTTGAACTACCTCGAGCTTAATAAGCTTTGTACAATGTATGCTATGGAACACGGTATAGGCACTCACCTACACACACAGGTGATAAATGTTTACACCGTAAACCAGCTTACTCCAGTGGAAGACGCTTACCGCATAGTCGAAGGAGGGGACCATCCAATCATCTTCGGCCGGAAGGATGATCCACAGCCCTTCACCATAGAGAAGGTCGATCTCGAATCAGATGCCGGGAGATTGTTTCTGTATCTTTAAAGCCCCCAATCCAAATACCTCATGCAAAAATAGGGATATGATCTGGAGACTACGCCAGGCTTGAACTAGGGCACCGGTCGACGATTACCTTTGAAGCCACCAGTCCCGGCTGGCAAACCACGGGACTACTACAGCAAGACCCGATGTGGATTAGGATATGTCACGCCCACAACGACACCTGAAAGTCAGATGAGAAATACGACTGGCATTCACATTCAACCGGATCACCAACTTCTGATTCGGATACCAGCATCAGAGACATATTCAGACAAGTCCTGTCAGTCAATATGGCATTCGTCGACGCTTACGAAGAAGATGAAGATATTCCTGAAATCCTCGAGTTAGAGCTGTGGGCCCAACAACTGGATGCACAATGGGAAAAGCGGTTCGAACAGAGAGAGCCTCCTACTGAAGATGAGGTTATACAGGTCGACCTCGGCAGCGAATCTTCTCCAAAACCAATCTTCGTCAGTAAAAGCCTAACAGACGAAGAGCGAGAATCTCTGCTGGAACTTGTCAAAGAATATATTGATGTGTTCGCCTAGAGCTATGAAGACATGCCAGGACTAAACCCCGAAGTTGCCCTTTACAAGCTCAACATTCGGCCAGATGCAAAGCCGGTCAAACAACAGCAGCGACGCTTCCGCCCGGGCATCATAGATGCGATCGAAGTCGAAGTCAACAAACTGATAGCCAGCGGCTTCATTCGTGAAGAACAACATCCAGACTGGGTCGCCAACATAGTACCGGTCCTCAAGAAGAATGGGAAGATTCGAATCTGCATCGACTTCCATAATCTGAATGAGGCATTTCCCAAAGATGAATTCCCCCTCCCTATTACAGACATCATGATTGACAACACATACGACTTCGGACGCATGTCATTCATGGATGGTTTCTCAGGGTACAACCAAATCAAGATGTCTCCTGACGACGAAAAGCACATATCATTCCGAACACCGATTGGCACGTATTGCTACACAGTCATGCCTTTTGGTTTAAAGAATGCTGGCGCCACATATCAAAGAGCCATGAGTATCATCTTCAGAGACCACTTGCACAAGACTGTGGAGTGCTATGTTGATGACATCGCCGTCAAGAGTCGCTATAAGGGAGACCATCTGCAGGATCTGAGGACGGTATTCGACCTGATGCGAGCACACAACCTGAAGATGAATCCTACTAAATCCTTTTTGGGCGTATCCAGCAAAAAATTCCTGGGTTTTATTATTACTGCCCAGAGAATTCATGTAGACCCAGAGAAGACGAAGGCAATTATGGAGATGGGTCCCACGAGAAATCTCTACGAACTCAGAGGCCTTCAGGGAAGGCTAGCTTACATCAGGAGGTTCATTCTAACCTCTCCGGGCGATGTCGGCCATTCACCCATCTCAAAAAGAAAGACGTCTCGTTCGTATGGAATGAAGAATGCCAACGTGCCTTCGACAGCATCAAAGAATACTTGTCGAAACCTCCAGTCCTGGTGGCTCCGATTGCTGGAAAACCATTCTTGCTATATGTACGAGCAATGGAGCATTCCCTTGGCGCTCTGCTGGCACAAAACAACGATGCAGGCCATGAACAAGCTATATATTACCTCAGCCGAATGATGATTGGGCCAGAGCACAGATATACTGCTGTGGAGAAGGAATGCCTCGCCCTGGTGTTCGCCATTCAAAAGATGCGGCACTATGTCACGGGGCAAACCATACACGTGATATCACGAGTCAACCCCCTCAGGGTCCTCATGACTAAACCGGGGGCACTCAGCTCCCGCCTCGCCACATGGACAATATTGTTGTCTTTATCATATGGTCTTCGTCTCGCAAAAGGCTGTTAAAGGTCAAGTTCTGGCAGACTTTTTAGCATCCCACCCAGGCTCAGAGTCGTCCAGAATATATAAAAAAAATCCCAGATGAGGTCGCCGACACACATGTGGCCTCCCATGATGATATATGGCGAATGTTCTTGATGCTTCGAGAACTGGACCCAAGGGCAACATCGTTGTTGGAGTCGGGGTGGTATTGATTTCTCCTTCGGACTGGTAATCAATCGCGCTTACTCCCTCACAGAACCTTGCTCTAACAATATGGCCGAGTATAACGCTTTGGTCATTAGCCTCCAACTTGCAAGAGAGCTGGAGGTAGAATATCTTGAAGCATACAACGATTTGCACTTAATCGTCAATCAGATCCGGGGTTCGTACGAAGTCCGCTACGAAGACATGATCCCCTATCACCAAATAGCGATCAACATTATTTTGTCATTTGAGGGATTCTTCATCGAACACGTTTCCAGACTCCAAAACATCGAAGCCGATGCTTTAGCAGGCCTTGCCGCCCTAGCAGTGCCGAACCATACTCATCATTCAGTTGACGTGATAGGCCACGAACTGGTCTGTCCCAAGAACAACGTTCAATTCGTGGCAAGTTATGCCACTCAGACGATCGATGAAGCGCCAGACTGGAGACAACCATTCATAGACTTCGTAGTCTACGACGTCCTGCCCGAGAATCCAAAGGAAGCCACTTCCATCAGAAGGCGTTCTCTCAGATTCTTCTACGATACAGAGACGAAAATGCTGTATCGGCGATCCTACGATGGATTATTGCTTCGGTGTCTGTCAAACGCAGAAGCCAAAGAAGCCGTACGCGAAGCTCATGACGGTGTTTGTGGGTCCCATCAGCCTGGCCCTAAATTACAAGACCGTCTTCGTCGAATGGGCTACTATGGCCCACGATGGTAGCAGATGCGATAGACTATACAAGAAAGTACAAAGCCTGCCAAGTCCACACGGACTTCATCCACCAGCCATCCGAGTTTCTACATCCGACAGTGGTATCCTGGCCATTTGAAGCATGGGGAATGGACATCATCGGTCCGATTACTCCACCTTCTTTTCGAGGACATCGCTTTATACTTACAATCACGGATTACTTCTCCAAATGGGCGGAAGCTGTTCCGCTCACAGAAGTAAAAACTTCAAACGTAATCAGCTTCCTCAAGCATCATGTCATCTATCGCTTTGGACTGCCACGAAGGATCATCCACGATAATGGTCCACAGTTCGTAAGCCATGCCTTCTATTGGTTCTGCGACAAGCATCGCATCCAGAATATTGCTTCAACGCCATACAATCCGGCAGCAAATTGATTGGTAGAAGCATTCAACAAAACTATCATCAAGTTACTCAAGAAGTTCGTGTCTTCCAACAAACGCGACTGGAACGAAAAGCTTGGTAAATGCTAATGGGCGTACCGTACTACAGTTCGAACAGCCACCGGGAACACGCCATTCTCTCTGGTGTACGGGAGTGAGGCAATCCTTCCATTGGAGACTCAAATCCCCTCGTTCCGCGTCTTCCTTACTTACCAATTGACGACGGACGATAACTACCATCGCCGGCTACAAGAGTTGGAGGCCTTAGATGAAAAGCGCCTCTTGGCTAAGCAACGAATCGAGCTATACCAAGCATCTCTGGAGCCTTCAACAAAAAGGTTAAAATCAGAACATTCCAAGTGGGCGATCTCGTCCTGGCAGTTCGGAGGCCGATGGTCATGACTCACAAAACCGCCGACAAATTCCAGCCAAAATGGGAAGGTCCGTTTATCATTGATGCCGTATTCTCCGATGGAGCTTACCGCCTCGCAAAACAAAATGGAGACTTGATCATGTTGCCCGTCAACGACAAGTTCCTGAAGAAATATTATGTCTAAACGATATTTTCCAGATCATCAAGTCATGTACCCACTGGTACCGCTGAAATCATATTCACAAAATTCTAGATTATCGAGTCACGTACCCTCCGGTACCGCTGAACTCACATTCTCCAAATTTTTTAGATCATCGAGTCGTACCTGCTGGTACCGCTGAATTCATATTCATAAAATTCCAGATCATCGAGTCATATACCCGCTGGTACCGCTGAACTCATATTCACAAAATTCCAGATTATCGAGTCATGTACCCACTGGTACCGCTGAACTCATATTCACAAAATTCTAGATTTTCGAGTCATGTACCCGCTGGTACCGCTGTACTCATTCCTGGATTGTCGAGTTATGTATCCGCTGGTACCCCTGAACTTACATTTCGGTCACTCTTTCGGGAAGAAAGTCATGTATAAACATACATCTGAATTTCCTTTCTGAGAGAGCTCCTTCCTCATGATCCACTACCCGCACTCCCAGTGCACAAAAAGGGTAACAGATCCACAAATTTCTAAAACGACCATGTCGATGTTACCTGAGTCGTCTCAGTTCCGCCAAAAATAAATCACCCTCTACATAGAACTTCCATGTCCTCATTACCTCTGAGTCGTTCTATGTACCCTTTTATTGAGCCCACTCCTGCCATGTCCTCATTACCTCTGAGTGGGAAGGCTCCGTCGAAGAAACCTTCATGCTTGCCATTTCCTTACTACCTCTGAGTAAGTATGTTGATTCCCTTTCGACTTATTATCCGTACTCATAACCGGAGTACGCCAAGGATAATAGGTCCACAAATATCCTCCATGGAGCCCACTCCTACCATGTCCTCATTACCTCTGAGTAGGAAGGCTCCGTCGAAGAAACTCTCACGCTTGCCATGTCCTCATTACCTCTGAGTAAGTATGTTGGTTTCCTTTCGACTTACTATCCATACTACAACCGGGGTACGCCAAGGATAGTAGGCCCACAAATATCCTTCGTTGAGTCCACTCCTGCCATGTCCTCATTACCTCTGAGTAGGAAGATTCCGCGACGTAAAACCCCCGTACTTACTCCGACCTCCATCTTCTGAGTAAGCATGTCAGTTTATTCCAATTTATAGTCCGTTCCCAAAACCGGGGTACGTTAGGGATAATAGGTCCACACAAAATATCCTACTAAGATAACTGTTACAAAGCAAAAGGGTAAAGCAAATATTCCATTCATTCAGAAATCGGTTACATCCACACGACTACAAGCAAGATCAAAGAAGTTCTTCATCACTTCATTCAGACAGAAAGAAAAGAAGAAACAAGACGCAAACTACGGCTAAAGACATACAGAATATCAAAGACAAAGACAGACATCTACGAGAGCCCCTGAATCCTAGTTGCGGGGACGCATATACCATTCCCTCAACCACCTTGCATATGAAGGATGTAATTAAAAGAGATCCTCATCCGGAGCAGGAGAGTCAGAATTTCCAACACCACCACCCTCAGACCGTGGCTCCTCCTTTTTAGCAGTTTTAATATTTGGAAGGCTTCCTTCCCCTTCAGGCGTCGGCTCTTCTTTTGGTATCACCTCCTCCTTAACGGGTGATAACTCCTGTTTGATGAAAGGAGGCAGTGGCTCCTCTTTTACAATAATCCGGCCTCCGGTGGAGATACTACAAGAACCAAGAACAAAAGAAAATAAACAGTCAGAAGACATTCAAAAGAGTCCATGCGGCTATGTTCGATGGGTCATTATGCATACGGCCTACTAGGCGACTCCCATGCGGCTTGGACATGGTGTATGCCCCCATGCTGCTCGGTCATGGGATATGCATATGGCCCATACAGTTTGAGAACACTTTGACGAAGACGAGAGAGATGCATTAAAGACTTGTGCATAAAGTATGCAACAGAGTCGTCCTTGTTAGGGTTTTCGAAGTATTCAATCTTGTACGTAGTCCTTACCCTCGATGATAGAATGAACGTCAGGATGAACGGGGGGTGCGACAGTCGAAGACGAATCTGCTTTCTTGCCCTTCACAGCAGCAGAGGCAACCTTGGAAGACTTGGGGGCCATTATCGTCCGACGGTCGGAGAAGAAAGACAAAGGAAGAAAATTAGGGCAGCAAGAGTTGAAGACGAAAGAGAGTGTAAAGAAGTCTCCGACTGAACATTAATAGGCAAAAAGAGGGCGCTTCGATTCGCGTACAGCATAAGAACCGACTCTTCGGTTATCAAGACGAACCGGCTCTTGGGATCCTGCCCCGAAAAGCGGCTTCAAAATCTGACAGCAATTAATGCAAAAGATTTGCACACGCGGCAGGATGACGTGGCAAGGAGCTCATGCGGCCAGACAGCCTATGCGACCAGAAAGTCCATGCGGCTGGTTGGCCAATGCGGCTGAGGGGCCATGCGGTTGGGACATCCATGCGGCCAGAATATCATATGCGGTGAAAACTTTGAAGGGGGTCTTGTAGAAGCACGGAAAGAATAAAGAAAGGTTCAGGCGGCCAAGGATCCCCATGCGGCTAAGAGAGCCCGTGCGGCTCAGGGATCCATGTGGCTCATGCGTCTATGCGGCTCAGATAGACCCAGAGCCACGTGGCCTTCAACAGCTCCTTCCTTAGTCTTTTGCTGCATTTAATGCCCTGACGGCTGACAGCTCTGACAAATGACAGCTCTGACATAAAAGCGCAATAATGACTGACATGAAGGCGTGTTTCTAGGGAAGAAAAGAAAATCTTCTCACAGTTGTCTGAATCCACCAAAGTCCAAGGCATGCGGCTACTGCATTTATGCGACCGACCACTCCATGCGGCCACCTATTTCATGCGGCCGCCCATCTTCATGCGGTGTATCCTTTATGCGGCCGCCCATCGTCATGCGGCTGCATCCTTTATGCGGCCGCCCATCAGCATGCGGCTGCCTATCACCATGCGGCTGCCCACCTTCATGCGGCTGTTCATTCCTATGCGGCTGCCTATCTTCATACGGCGTTCGTCCTCATGCGGCCCACTCATATGCGGCTTTGCCAAGATGATCCAGTGGAGACACGTGGCACTTTTTACGACGACTGAGACACGTGGCAGTCTTATCCTCCTAGGATTGTGGGTGCTAACAAATTCTAACAAAATCAGATTTACTGCAATCACCATAATTGCCCAGATCGAGCAAATTGGACACGTGGCAGGCCATACAAGTCGCGAATATTCATGGCAATCAACATTTATTGCCCATAGAGATTTGATGCAACTACATAATTACCTAGATTTGCTACAATCAGAATGAAGGGCCCAGATTAATTGGTCCTTAACCGCCGACATATCAAAAAGGCAATCATTGCAAACCCTAATGATGGCATCCCACTCCTCTAAATAGCAAGGTGCCATTCCCTTACAGAGAGGACCTTTTTTACGAGAAGAGCACCATAGCACTTGGAGAGACTAAAAGAGAGAGAATAAGGAGAGCATTTCTTCAACGCCAAGCAGATCTTCCCCGGAGCCAAGGCTGCATCCGATCGTCCAAGAAGTAAGGCAGAGCTGCCGTCGCTTTTCCGAGCCTCTACCGTTACCTCCCAGAATCTAAATAAACAATTGTACTTAGATTGCTGTACCTAGATTTTCGTCCCTAGGCTTTCTTTGTACAAGCGAGTTTGTATTGTGAAGTAAAAGTCCAGTCCTCCGATAATTGTTCTGTTCTTTTATATTTCATGGCAAACAAGATTGTGTTGGCAGCATTGTTTGTTTATAATTAATGTTGTTAGGTATCATTTTGAGCTATGGGCTCAGAGGCAGTATCATTTTTTTTGACTTTTCTTTTAAGTTATTTGATTGATAGTTGTTGGGCCAGGATAAAGTTTAGGCTAATTTCTACATTTTTAGCTTGAGATATATGTATTGTATATGTATTTTTTTTTTATATGTATTGTATATGTGTATACGTAATAGTTAGTATAAGTATTTTATACAATTACTCTATTAAGTAATAATATTTTGGTATATATTATATTACTCAATATTAGAAGGTGTGCTTTATTTATTTAGTTTTCCTATAATCGAACTAGTTAATGAATATTTTTCTAAATTGTTTGTAACAGACCGTATCTAAAAATGTAAATGATTATCTATATTTTCAAGTAAATACTTGGTCTAAATAAAACCTATTCTCAATTATTAACATTATTTTGATATTAGAAGATATTAGAAGTAACTTCCTCTTTTATTATTAACTATTAGGTATTTTTCTAGGCTATATATAGTTAGTGTTATTTTATAATTAGCTAGTCCTTATAGATGGATAGTTATAGTTAGCTAGTGAGTTGCTATTACTAGAATTTAACCTATTCTTGTCCTATCTCTAGGTGGAGACATTAAGACAAATCTGATTTGCAAGGACAAAGGAAAGTACATTACGATTGAACTCTACTTTGTATTTCTACATTACATTGTTTTTATCTTGGACACAATATTACATGATATGGTCTTGTGCTCTTGTTCATGTTCCATATACTGTACCTGTATCTGGAGAGGGAAAATACTACAGATGTGTGATCAAACCCGAGTTACAATTCATGTGAATAGCTTAGGCCTCGCATTGTGCACGCGAGACCGAAGCCGTACCATTTTATGTTCCCTGAATCTACCCAAGCCGATCACACATTCTGGATGTATTTTGATATATTGCACATGTCAGGTTTCCTGTGTATTTTATGTTCAGGATTCAGTTCTTGTATTTATTTCCTGTACTTCAGATTCTTACCTTCCTGTCTTCATTGCATCACAGTTTTACATTGTACATGTTCATTTTGTAGGGTTGTACTTTGCTCCTTTCCTGATTGGATACGTTGCAGGTGTCGAGGCATTCTACCTTAGCATTATGGGATACATGGCGGGTTGTTGATAGTTAGCTAGCCTGGAGGCTACGAGGAGATCAGCAATGGGTTGGGACTTTGTTATTCAGGTTTACCTTTAAATTTGATGTTTTGTATTATAAAGACAGTGATTTGTAATATTGGTTAGCACGTGTTTTAGATGCTGTGATATGATTTTATGATATGACTTGAGATAGTAGATACTTAGTACAGCTTACTACGTTGTATCTCCCAACGTAGGCTGGGCGTGTCCGACTCGTATTCAATTATTCGGGAGCGGGTCGTGACATGTTTTTAGTGGTGGCCCATGCAGGTCAGTCCAATGGTGCCTAGGATTAGAGTACCATTGGGAACCTGCGACATAGGAATGTTCAATCACAGCTTAGGTCGATTGTATTATTATACATATTTACTAAAAGTGTTTCCCTAAGTAATATTTTTATTTCTCTATTAGTTTCTAAAGTTCTATAGGGACTTGACTAATTACTATTTTAAAAATTTTGATCTCTCTTTTAGCCAACCTTACATCAATGACTAAAATTCTCAAGCCTCCAAACTCCTTTGATGATTTGGTTATATTAGGTCGATCTGAGTTTCCTTGATTAATTTTACACTTTATCATAGAGTCCTAGACTAATTGCTTAGCTCAACTTTACTATCATGTTATCTAAAACCTTTGTTGACCATAAGGATTTATTCCCTCAAAATAATCCCGTATTGGTCAGCATTCCTTAGGTAATCCTCTACAGACTGAAATATTACCACTAATTCTTCCACTCAACTGGAAGTTGTGTTATTTCTATCAGTTAGAGTCAGGTTTGATCAAGTCCACATATTTATATTCTCAATAGAGATAAGGTAGAAGAACAGATACTTACGTCACTTTTATCATGATTATGACTTTTAAAACTCATTTGAATTGTTGTAAACTCCTTTGGAAATTCCTATGGATAAAGTTGAGCAAATATTCGACAACCTACTATGGCGTGGCAGCTGCGCACTACAGTCATTTATCTGGATTATGGAGACCGCGAGTTCACTGCAGCTAGATGCGCACTGGCGAGGCAGGGACTCTAAGTCGAAGTAATTTCAGGTATTCATGGGTTTTCAGATATTATTGAGACTATGTCCTAAATTCATAATGTTTTGACCTCTTGAGTTGTTCCGGCAATCCTGGATGAAGTAGAAAGAATATTCGGTAATCTATCACTATAGGAGTCATGGGCACCAAAGGTTCATTGCAGCTAGATATAGACTACACTGGCGAGACATGAACTCTAGGCGAAGTGACTTCAAATATGTATGGTTCCCGGATACTATTGAGACTATATTCATGATTTTCTGTTTGGCCTTTTATCGTCATTGACAACTTTACCAAAATTTCTTGAATTGTTTAAACTTTGGTCTTATTCAAGTTTTAGTGCTTGCTCCAATTTTTAGAACTCATTTCTAGTACCATGTGCCCATATAGAAATGTCTACCTCATTTTCTGGAACTCTCTAGAGCTATCCTTTCAAATACCATTGACCAAATCTCCTTCATGGTTCAACTCTAGTGATTGTATAACTTTTGTTGATGTTTGCATGATTTGATAGCTATGTAAATTAGATAATCGATATGTAATTATGGATAAAAGTTTATATGTGTAGTTATATGTATATGTTTGATAGCTAATAAATATACGGGGAAAGCATAGATAGGCTACCTAGATCATTTCTAGGTATTCTTGAGAACTGATATTTTCAATTGGGTCAGGGTAGGAAATATGGTAGAAGGAGATATTGGGTAAATTAGTTAGTAATAAGAGAATTATAGATTATAGAGCTTGTGATTTATTCCTTTCATGCATATATTATCTTATAACCGTCTTGATTTTTTTAAACAAGTGACTTGATTTTTCTCTAATTACTATCATGCTAATTTGCAATAAAAGCGTATACTGGATTTCATTAATAATTATGCCATAGATAATCATTAAAACATATTTAGAGGATTTTGATCATAGCTGGATTTTATTTTTAACATTGATCGTGCCTTGATGATTTTGATTTGGTTTAATCATATCATGACATTTTTTTTTGAGTTTTCTTAGTAAGGATTAGATATTGTGTATACCTGAATTATTATGATCATGTCTAGCTTGATAATGATCATACTTACAAGATTGGGTTTTGTTTCTAACTGATTTGTGCTTAAACGACATAATTTCTTTAATCGGATTCGAAGGCCATTCTAGAATTTGACTTCGCTCACTTTTAAAATTGATTTAGTCAAGTCAAACTTTCAAAACTTTTGTTTAATTAACCTTTGTCTTTTTGGATAACTTTATTGGTCGCGACTATATCATTTTTATTATTATTATAAAAAAAACTGTTTTGATTATCTTTTCATTGGTTGACGTAACTATATCATTTTGGTCAAATTTTGAGGAATCGTGTTAATTTTTTGATGTTTGGAATTTTCTAGCCGTGTTAGTATGCCTAAGTAATTTTGATTATAACTTCATCATGCCTAATTGATTTCGGTTCTTTTGTCATGACTAGGTTATACCTGAATAATTTTGATTTTATTCCTGACTAATTTTGATAATTTGATCAAACATGTGACTTCAATTATACTTTCGAAAGTTTTGATCAATCTGTGTCTAACACGATTTAATCATACTCCCGATCAATCCTAGAACTTGATTTTCGTTTATGTTAAATTTGATTCGGGTAAGACTAAATTTTCAAACTTCGTGATTTTAACCTTAGTCATATTTTAGCACTTGTGGCTCTAATAGCCTAAATATTTTGACCAAATTTTTAAATAGTATTTAAATGATTTGAAATTTCGTCGTAGACATGATAATTATGCTTAACGAATTCCTTTTGGATTTAGAACACAATTTATTCTTGACCACAATTAGGATCTAATCATAACTGTATCATTTTTTATTTTTTTTATTTTTGCATCATTTTCTCTCTACGACTAAAATTTTGACTAGAATTTAATCATGACCAATCATTTTGTGTTATTTCACCATGACTGTATTTTTAATCATATTGACTCTAATAGTCTTGTTTAGATTTTGATTCTATAATTAACTAATTTTAATCGTTTCAAATTTTCGTGCTTGGTTAATCTTAATAGTGTTCATCGTGCTTTCTGAAATTTTGAGGATGAAATTTTTGTAAGGGGGTAGATTTGTAACTACCGCATTCCAAATTTCTACCATTGAAAATTTTGTATTATTTTTTTTAATTATAAATCCTTTTTCCTGGGGTTAAAGTTATTTTTGAAGACAATATTGTAATTTATAAGACTATTTCGAATTATTATAGTTTA
Organism: Iris pallida; assembly: GCA_029216955.1. Classification (NCBI taxonomy): domain Eukaryota; kingdom Viridiplantae; phylum Streptophyta; class Magnoliopsida; order Asparagales; family Iridaceae; genus Iris; species Iris pallida. The sequence continues at coordinate 2,028 of JANAVB010027412.1, read as the reverse complement.
GTGAGTCTTACCAAATTAGCTTGGATTGTTTACATGTGCATTGGATTAGGAATAACAAATCATTAGTCATGATAAAATAAATTAGTTACAAGTTAGTAAATTAGGTAGTAATGGGCTATTGGTTAGTTAGAGGTTGGTTATGGTTAGTTATGATCTTTCCACCACCACCCCTAGATCTAGTTTAATTTATATAAGTTGCCATTAGCTTGGAGAGCACTTCTTCTTTTACTACAATTTTAATTACTCTTTCCTTCCACTTGAATGGGTTTAAACATCATTGTTGTTAGTTTCTATGTGAGGGGGAAAACAACAGTCTGTCAATCTTCAAATTTTTCTTCACTTTTCCTTTTCTCCTCCAAGAATCAACTCCGGCCAAGCCCCCAACTCTGGTGGACCCATCGAGGCACCACCATCAACTTCACCACCGTGAACTCCGACGTCAGCCCTGCCACTGATTGTTCCCAGATCTGGCGTACGCCGTGCCATGTTGTGGCCGCCGGTCTAGCGCACCACCTCGACCTCTTCCGTGTCGGGCATGGCTGTGCTCTACATGTCCCTGTTGTGTGTGGATCCATTCAACCTCCAGAGCTTCGCCATGCTGTGCCGAGCGTCCTCGTCTTCTTCGACGAGCAACGTTTCGCTCCATCCACCGCGACACCTCAGCGGCTAGACCATTGCCGGTTTCTCTCCTCTCTGCAACACTCACCTCACTCCACGATCATCGCACGATCGCGATTTCCGACCATCCTCCATTCTTAGCCAAATTCGTTGAGCACCTCGACGCGGTCTGCCAAATCTTACCGTTCTCGTCGAGAGCCGACCCAAGCGGTTCGTCGACATCCAGATCTGGTCAATCTCGACACCGTTCCGTATGTTTTTATCTCCGTTGTGTGACGCACAGATCCACCGTGACTCCGCCCAGGTTTCGCCGTGCCGCCTCGTCGTGTTTATGGCTCGACGCACCAGTCGAGCCCTGATGTATTCGAGGTTGCCGATGTTTCTCTCCCACCGCATCTGCCTCTCCGATGACACAAACCCAGATCGGCAACGCCAATCGACCATAGCGCCGTCCTTGTTCGTCGCGACAGCCGTGACTTCCTCCTACGGTGCTCCACAGAACTGTCGACACGTTCGTCCTCGAGAGCCAAGCTCTCGCCTCCTCGAAGCCCCCAAGTTCGTTTTCCCTCATTTCTCCTTTCCTCATAAATTCGGCTGCTGCTTTTCTCTTTCTGAGAGAAAGAGATTAGGGATTAAAAACCCTAATATTTGTTTGGGTTATGGGCTAGGAAGCCCAGTCATGTTTTGTTTTATTGGTAATTCCATGGGCTGAACTTCAAATCCAGATTGTGTTGGCAGTATTGTTTGTTTATAATTAATGTTGTTGGGTATCAGTTTAAGCTATGGGCTCAGAGGCAGTATCATTTTCCTGACTTTTCTTTTAAGTTATTTGATTGATAGTTGTTGGGCCAGGATAAAATTTAGGCTAATTTCTACATTTTTAGCTTGAGATATGTATTGTATATGTATATACGTATAATAGTTAGTATAAGTATTTTATACAATTACTCTATTAAGTAATAATATTTTGGTATTATTATATTACTCAATATTAGAAGGTGTGCTTTATTCATTTAGTTTTCCTTTAATCGAACTAGTTAATGAATATTTTTCTAAATTGTTTGTAACAGACCGTATCTAAAAATGTAAATGATTATCTATATTTTCAAGTAAATACTTGGTCTAAATAAAACCTATTCTCAATTATTAACATTATTTTGATATTAAAAGATATTAGAAGTAACTTCCTCTTTTATTATTAACTATTAGGTATTTTTCTAGGCTAGTATCGTATAGTTAGTGTTATTTTATAATTAGCTAGTCCTTATAGATGGATAGTGATAGTTAGCTAGCGAGTTGCTATTACTAGAATTTAACCTATTCTTGTCCTATCTCTAGGTGGAGACATTAAGACAAATCTGATTTGCAAGGACAAAGGTAAGTACACTACGATGAACTACTTTATATTTC
>JANAVB010027411.1:0-63105 GCA_029216955.1 Iris pallida | reverse complement strand
TCTAAAATTGTCAATTATTATGGTAAAAATTTGCCAAATCAACATAAAATGTGTACTTTCTTGACGTATAGCTAAAACCGTCAAGATTATTCTATTCCTTGATGGTTTTCGCGACCGTCGAGAAATAAACCGTCAAGAATCGTCATTTTCTTGTAGTGATAGCACATAGAAACTCAATTGAGTGGATTATTATTGGCATGTGTGTAGTAGGCTCAAAATAGGTCAAAATTATATATTGGGTCAAAAGTTTGGATCGGATTTGGGTCCCCAATTCCAATTGGAAGATTGCATCGAAATTACGGTAAAGAGTAAAATAACCATTTTGACCCGAATGCAAGAAAAATATAGTGCATGAAACATGTTTGAGTGGTACATGATATGCCTACGTGAAGGTGGACTCGTCTAGAACACAAATATAAAGTTAGTTTCGAGGAATTGACCAATGTTGTACTTCAAAAGTCAAAGCTACGACAAAGTGATTTATAGTCATAAATAAAAATAAAATATGGTTAAATAAATAAAAATCATATAAAAAATAAAAAAATTCCAAAAATTCGAGAGCTTACAGTAGTACTCAAGGCCATAGCCAACAAAGGAATAGATTTTGACGTGATCTTTTCTCTTGTCGCCAAGATATCAAATACATGTTGTACTAGGTTTGGCAGCGAGGCTTGACTTGATGTCGAGCATATGGGCATGAAGATGACGTTCCTCCTTTGATCATCTGGAGGAGGAGTTGTACATGGAGGATCGATCCAGGTGAAAGGCAAAAGGAAGGAATACATGGTTTGTCGCATTAAGAACATCTTGTATGATTTGAAGCATGCTTTGAGACAGGGACACAAAAAGTTTTAAGTCATTTATGAAGGAGTATGGCTATAAAGAAATTGTAGATCACTATGTTAATGAAGTACTCTGCCAAGGATGATTTTGTTACCCTGTTTATTTATTTAGACGATAATGCCTTAAGAATATTGAATTAAAGCCTAAGTTGAGAAATGAGTTTTCGATAAAGGATTTGGGCAAAATGAAGATAATTACCAATATAGAGATCAGCCGGGAGAGGAGGTTAAAGATGGTGTGGTTTCCATGATAATTACATAAAGATGGTACTTTAAAAGATTCGGTATGGAGGTTGTTCAAGAAGGTGACCATGTCACTTCAACTCACTTCAAGCTTAGCATCGAGAATTTTCCATCGACCGAAGAGAAGAAAGCGGATATGTAAAAGGTGTTGTATGCTTCAATAGTATTATATATGCCATGGTTGTTTGAGGCCAGATATTACTTATGCAAATGAAACAGTGAGCTAATATCTCTACAATCTGGGTAGAGAATATTAGAGCATAGTCAAGTGGGTGTTACGGTATCTCCAAGGTACTTTTAGTTGAACGTTCATTCGAGTGATGAGACAAAGTTTATTGAATGCACCATATTGATATAACTAGTGACATCAATACTAGGAGATCGACATCAGGAAATATGATAATGTTTACAGGGGGAGCAGTATCCTGGAAATCATGGTTGCAAAAGTCTGAAACCTTGCCTACGACAAAGGAAGAATTCATTGCAATAGAAAAGGCATGGAATGAGTTGTTGTACTTGAAATTCCTAAAAGTGTTGAGCTTGAAACATGCGTATTATGTTTTCTATCTGACGGTCAGGGTGTGATACACAATGGTAAGAATCCAACATTTCATAGCAGGTCCAACCATTTTCGACTCGGTATCAGTGGATACGGTAGGTGTTGGATGAGAAATATGTTGTGCTTGGAAAGGTCCATACAGATGATAATGAAGCGGATATTCTCACTAAAATTTTGTCGGGGAAGGAGTTTGAGTTCTACAGTAAGGTAGTCGGAATGATGAGCCCCTCCACCTAGTCGGTAAGGGGTCGGGGGAGATTCTTTTGTGGTGGTTTCTTTCCTTTATGGAGGACATACTGGAGTGCGACGAACACCATATATATGGCAAATAAACTCAAGAGTAAGTCGAGGATCGATGATGCTCGATACAGAATTATGCTCAGGCAAAGTAGGGAATAGATCGGTTCGACCGGCATACTGACAACATGCCAGTTAACATTACCATAATGCTAGTCTAAGTTTACTGTAATTTGGTTTTTTTATAAGAGTACAAGCTTTTGGGACCAGAAGAAAAATTGGTCTACATGTATACCATCCTACGTACGCAATAATGTGGTCGCAGGTTGCTTAGTTTGGGTTGGATTTAATCAGTTTGGACGACCAAATTGTTTCATTATATTGGGAATTTTGAGAGGAGGTTGAATAGGTTTTCTCATCTCAATCTGGATGATATGAATAAATAGAGAGTGCAACTTTTAAGAAGAGAAGGAATCGGATTCAGGAGAGGTCGTTGTTGATTTGGAGAAGATCATTTGAGGAGATTTACATCGGATCATTTTCATGTTCTTGTACTCTGGTAACTTTATATTTCTCCATTGTAATCAATTTATGTGATTGAGTTGTTATGGTTGATTCCTTATCAGATTGGTAAAAGAATTTGGAGATGAGACATTGTATTCTTCTATCTATTCGTGGAGGCCTTTTTAGGTTGAACTCATATTCCGTCATTTTCTTTCGATTTAGATTTTTGCGTAAAAATTCTCGTGTTTGTGGTTATGTGGATTATGTTTGTGACTGTATTGTATTTTGATATGTCCCGGCCTCCATTCTTCTTACAATAGAAATACTATTAATAGTGCCAAAATATTCCTCCTTATGTGGCAACTGACATGGTATCTGACATGCCAGCAGACATGACAAATTTCAAAATTAACATTAACATTAATATTAAAATTAATATTAAAATTAATATTAAAATTAAAATTAACATTAATATTAAAACTAATATTAAAATTAATATTTTTTATTGGTGATAAAATTTTTGGGTTAAAATTTACTATGTGTCACATCAGCTATCACATATGGAAAAATGATTTGAAAGAACACTTGGAGGAATTAATGGCATTACTCTTGGATAAGAAAGTCTAATATCGAAGAAAGCTACACTCAACAAACTCAAGCAGTTGCTGAAGTAACACACTTGAGGTGTTGCAAGCTGGGAAGTGGCTTTAGGGTCTTCAGATCACGTATTTGACTTGGATAGGAAGCCATGCATGAGAAAGCAACTTGAGCTGGTTTAGATATTGGGTTGTTGGTTTGAATTCAGAAGGATTGAAAATTAATCGATTAGATTTTTCCTCTTCCTTTACAACTCATAAGGCCATGTAATTAAGCTTGGACCTTGACTTGTGCTTTTGTTGTTTGGAGTCTCAAAGAAGCTTTGCTTAATTCCAAGTTGTTTTACATAGGGGTCTCATGATGAAGAAATTAACTAGTGGGACAGATTTATCATGCATGTAGCAAATGATTATTCCGTCCAATAAATATAAGACTAATTCTAAGGACGCTCTAAAACTTATTTAGGACTAGTCCAATTTTTTTAAAATTACTAGTTTGTCATCCCCATTTCTTATTTGGGACTAGTCCAAATTTTTTTCAAGACTGTCAAATGTGTTGACAGTCCTACTGGGTATGTCCAAACAGAAAATTTAGATAGGACTACTAACTTTGTTGGCAGTCATATTTCATGTTAGGACTGCCAACAAAGTTTTTAGTCCTATCTGCTCGTCGTCCGCTCCAATAACGTACCTCCAACTTTTTCTTCTTCTTCTGATCGATTCCCAGTAAACCCTAAAATCCTAAGATCTATTGATTTTTATGTTCGAATCGTCGTTCAAATCGAAGGGCGGCGAGCAGCGGCATGCGGGGAGGCGGCGGCGAGCGTCAGCAGGCACGAAGCCAAGCGCCGACGGCACCGAGAATGAGCGGGGATGAGTCGAGGGATTGGTTCGGCGGCTGCTGCTCTTCTTCTTCATCTCTACTTTTCTTAGGTTTTTAGGGTTTAGAAGAGAGAATGAAAATTAGTAAATAAAGTGTTGTAGTGCCCCGTCCCGCTCAGTCAATCGGAGGAATCGAAACGCCGACGGCGTTCGGACTTAGCCTTGCAACGGCTGCTCGAAGACATCGCTCGGTCAAGGCGACCGCTCGCTCAGGTGGGGTAGTTTCGGTGAACTCGCCTCATATTTACCTTAACATATTAATCGTATATTTTCAACTTGCACAAGTAGGCTTAATAATAAAAGAGATGAATCCACATAGCTAAAGTGAATAATCCCGACGGGTCGAATTGAGATAGAATATGGAAAGGTCCAACGGTCGGCTTAGTGTTGGTGCACAGGGTGCTTTGAAAATGACACTCGGTCCTTCGTCCCGTGGCTTGGGAGAAGGAACATTGGACTTCGACACAAAACTATGAACTTGCCTAGGTCATAGGCGTTGCCCGGTAAATGCTCGATAAAGCATGCACGCTTCCACTGCACAAGGCTTGGCATAGCCTTTGCTCGTCCCTCGGATTAAGTTGCAGGCTTGAGTAAGTTAGGCAAAGTTATGTCGGTCGACCTAAGTCATTCCAAGTGATGTCCCGCTCTTTCTGCGGTTGTCAAGTTAAATAGTCCCACGATCCCAAGGCCCGTCATATGAGGTATGACTTGGGTGATAGCGTTGCATAGAACACGAGTTGGTTTAAGGCACGATCCACAGTTGGTTTAGTGGAAAGTTAGCCACGGTCTGTCGTTACTTAAGAAACACATTATGTTCAAGTTAAGTGGGAAGGCTATACAGTAGCCGTTTTTGGAGTTTCAAAGAAATGTTAAGTCTAAGCGATGGTTATTCGCCGAGAGGAAATATATCGAGACTGTAGTTCAGTCGCCGAGGCAACCCTGGTTTGGGCTCTGCAAAGAAGTGTGAAAAGTGAAAGAAGTAAAGAAAAGGAACTAAGTGATGATGATGAGACCATGCAATTATGTTAAGTCTAGAAGTTAGCGTAGGCGTGTTGTCATGGACAACTTGTCGACAAGGGCGATGGTTTCTTCGAGCGGCAACCCGGGGCCACGGGACCGACTCGGCCTAGAAAGAAGCAGGTTATAGCCTAGCTGGGTAATAGGCAACCGGTAGTTCGTGGACTTGTATCGGGGATCGCTACCTGCGGTGCAAGGGTTCCGAATGCCAGGCTATGTCCACGATGGCTAGTTAATGCCAGTGACCATTCATATAGATGTGTCGGCATGGGCGACAATCCGCGTGTGTGTCTTTAGACTGAGTTGAGTTGAATGTGTATGCAGTTAGAAACACAATGTCTGCACCTAAGATTTGGCTACAACGAAGGCGGTGTGCTTCGGCACGAGATGTGGCGTCGAGTTTTAAGTCGTTGGCATAGAGTTGCATGAGTTAGGCTTGAGCTGTTACGAGTTAACTCGAGAAGGTTCGTAGGGCAAGATGGGTGAAGTTACGTTGAGTTGCTGGGCACGACCTCGAAATTTGAGGCACGGCCGCGTTGTCACAACACAAGTATAGACAAGACTAAGGAGGAGGCGCTGCATCAGAGATATTTAAGCACGAATCAAGTTCATGGCACGATCGAGTCGTTACGTCACAGAGTATGGCACGAAAGACAAGTATGAGTCGGTGCGTTGACAATACAAGCACGAGAAAGGTCTAGAGGCAAGAAAATGGAGTCTATCGTGTAGTTGCGTCTCTAATTATGGCCGTAAGGCAAGCACGACTTGATAGGTTAACGTTGCTGAGTGGACGTTACTGTTGCAAGTACGGGATGGTCCTCAGATACAAGTATGCCAAGGCGTTTGTCATAAAACTGATCCTAAGACAACAGTAGAAAGACAATTGATAAGAATGGACTATGATGCACGAAGTAAATCAAACGTGTTGGTTTTGTATGGGTAGGCGAGGAGATCATTCCACCAGTACAGTTGCGTACTGACGCCCACATAGTTTTCATGTGCAGGTACAGGTAGAAGCTCGTGGCACGGAGCTCGCTTGGATGTGTCGAGGCACAGAGTTTCTTGGCGATTCGAAGCATACGACTGCATGGAGTCAAGACTTATACGGGACATAATGTATGGGCGTCGCCTTCCAAATCATCCGTTGGCTCAAGACATGTATTGAGATATAAAAGAGAGCTGAGTGACTTGTAATATGAGATGAGTGAGCTTGAGTGATTGTAATCTTGGCCTTATGCCCCATTGTAACCTTTATTTCAACATCAATAAAGAGCTTCTTTTGAATGAATTATGTTTTGTTCTAATTTCCGCTGCTATTATTCAATGTCTCTGTATAGGACTTCTGTGCGGCGACTCCGTCGCAGCCGCTGAAATCGGTCGTTATGGAATCTGCCTTGCACGAGCGCAATCTAGGCTCGTGCGACATCATGCCTTAGCGAGGACGATCGTTCCTACGGGAGCGGGGCGTGACATAATGGTATCAGAGTACGGCTTTACGTCCTTGGACTATCGATTGAATTTTTTAACTCTGATGTTTTCGCGAACTCTGAATGTTGCTTCCGCATATTGATATCGTTGGTGCGCTCTCTCAAATGTCCCACGGGATGTCCATACAATAAGTCTATCTATTTTGCAAAACGTAGGAGAACAGTTTTTGTCAAAATAAAAAGATGGTTCGTGTAAGCACGGTTGGCTAAGTCGGACTGGGCATATACACCAAGGATCGTATCGACCTTAGCAAAGTCGAATGCGGGATTCGTAATATTTCAAGCACGAGATAGGTTAGACTTGATTGAGTAAGTGGGATGACTATCGATAGGGATGCCATCGAGCGACGATATCGTCGATACGTTATAGATGAGCATGCTTAGAATTAGAGGAATGGTTCGAACGGAAGAAGTCGATTTAGATTCAAATGATAGTTTTGAGGATTTGTTGAATGACTTCATTCCTGAGTGGTGTATGCGATAGTCTCAGGAATGTCGATCGATCGACTGAAGATACGGAGTGTCTATGAGTCTATCAGCAAGCGTCGCGTGGATGCAAAGCCTTAGATCGAATATGATTGAGCAAAATATAGTTTTGAAGATTTTGATGAGTCGATTCGAACAACTTAGAAATTGACGCGCACGGAACGTGCACGGGATTGAGGATTGTACGAAGTATGAAATGCGAGAATGATTGAGTAGGTAAAATCAAATCGAGGGAAAGTTAGGGTGTAGCGAATGGATGACTTGATCGAGGAAATTGATACGGATCGTATATGAAAAGTTAGCACGACAAGAGGATAGAGTGCATGAAAAGTTTGATTCGAATGTGTAAAAATGACCCTGACGATTGGAATGGATGTCATTCGATGAATTGAGTTAGCAAAGGGACGATGTGAATTGAAGAAATATGTTGGTCGATGACTTAAGATAGACGGATGAATAATACGCAAATTTGGGTTTGAGGAAATTGATGTTGTGAATGATTCGAGCGATAATGATCGAAATTGATTTTGAATGTCGAGGAGATTATCCAGTCGGACGATGGCATCATTCGCATGACTCAAAATTGGTTGCAAAAGAATATCGTCAGGTTACGCATATCGTCGATGGTATTGAGGTGTATCGAAGATCGATATACGATAACTCGGGGGTACTCTGACTCTGCGAATGACGATCGTGCAAGTGTTATTGTTCGTTTGGATGCTATACTTAGGATTTTGATCGAGATAAATGTTGGATGAAAATGATTGTGTCTTGATGTTTACGCGGATAACCACAACATCGACGATCTTGTCTTACGCGAGCGCAGCTCTAGCCTCGCACATGCGTTGCGTCGGATTTGGGGCGATCGTTCCGCGTGAGCGCTGACATGGTAATTCTTGTCGCGGGAATGATCGAACTGAGAAAATCAGGATGCGACAATTTTGATTGTCTTGACTTGTTGGCTTGATACGAAGGTGAACTCGAGGATTTGTAGGACTTATGATTGACGAATGTATGAAACTTGAGGATTGAGTAGGTCCAATCCGTGCATCGAGAATGAATTAGTCTGGACACAAAACAAGAGTTATGTCCCGGTGAGAATGATTATCTCGCGAGAGCGTGCATGGTGATTCGTGCCCATCGTGGATAATCTGACTCGTGTGAGATTGGAACGTAACATATTGTTAAGTCGGACGACCTTATGATCGATTACGTGAATTGGGATGAACGACTTAGGGAGTATAAAATGTGAATTATGGATTAGCGATGAATTATGTCATAGCGTGCTTGATTTATGAAAGATTGATAGGAGATCTATGTCGAACGTGTTCAAAGAGATAGACAATACGAAATGGCTTGATGAATGAGTGATATCGATACATCAAAGAATTGGTTAAAACGTGAGTTATCGTAGGATGGCTTTGCTGAATGACTCAGACCCCGTGCGACGAATGTTGAGATGTGTGAAGGAAATCGATGCCCGATGTTTAGAAATCGGAGTAATACGAGCTTGGGTAGAAAACCCCGTACTATCAACTTGGTTTGACCTTAGGATGGGGTCAGTGTTGATATTGTTGTTGGAAACTATGATTCCAATACTGATGGATGACCTTAGCCTAAAGACGTAGCCTGGCGGTTAGGCAGACGTTCCGGCGTGAAGCGATAGGAATTGTGGAGGCACTGCTCACGAGGCTCGGTTGACATGCATGTATATCAAGGACGCTTGAATACATGCACGATACGACTCGAGTGGTGATGAAGGATTCTCTATCATGAGGCTTGGTTGAAATACATATATTGGGAATGTCTAGAATATGTGCACGATCCAACTAAGTGATACGTTGAATCAAGTGAGACTTGAGGAACGGGAAAGTGTCGAGGATTTTGAGATTGTGAGTTTCGAAAAAATATTAATGATCATTGAATTGAGACAAGTTTGAATGTTGGTTGATCGGTTGGTGTGTCTTACGACGTTAGCGATAAGCACGAGCGTGGCTCGGATTGAGGGAACGCATAGGAGAGGTGTGTGCAAAAATGGTTGAATGTTGAACTACGTTATAAGTCGATGAGTAAGTACTCAGTAAGTTTCGAGGACGAAACTTTTTCTGAGTGGTGTATGATGTAGTGCCCCGTCCCGCTGAGTCAATTGGAGGAATCGAAAAGCCGACGACGTTCGGACTTAGCCTTGCAACGGTTGCACGAAGACATCGCTCGGTCAAGACGACCGCTCGCTCAGGTGGGGTAGTTTCGGTGAACTCGTCTCATCTTTGCCTTCACATAATAATTGCATGTTTTCAACTTGCACAAGTAGGCTTAATAATAAAAGAGATGAATCCACATAGCTAAAGGGAGTAATCCCGACGGGTCGAATTGAGATAGAATATAGAAAGGTCCAACGGTCGACTTAGAGTTGGTGCACGGCGTGCTTTGAAAATGACACTCAGTCCTTCGTCCCGTGGCTTGGAGAAGGAACGTTGGTCTTCGACACAAAACTATGAACTTGCCTAGGTCATAGGTGTTGCCCGCGTAAATGCTCGATAAAGCATGTACGCTTCCACTGCACAAGGCTTGGCATAGCCTTTGCTCGTCCCTCGGGTTAAGTTGCATGCTTGAGTAAGTTAGGCAAAGTTATATCGGTCGACCAAAGTTATTCCAAGTGCTGTCCCGCTCTTTCTACTGTTGTCAAGTTAAATAGTCCCACAATCCCAAGGCCCGTCATATGAGGTATGACTTGGGCGATAGCGTTGCGTAGAACACGAGTTGGTTTAAGGCACGAGCCACAGTTGGTTCAGTGGAAAGTTAGCCATGGTCTGTCGATACTTAAGAAAAACGTTATGTTCAAGTTAAGTGGGAAGGCTATGCAGTAGCCGTTTCCGGAGTTTCAAAGAAATGTTAAATCTAAGCGATGGTTAGTCGCCGAAGAAAATAAGTCGGAACTGTAGTTCAGTCGTCGAGGCAACCCTGGTTTGGGCTATGCAAAGAAGTGTGAAAAGTGGAAGAAGTAAAGCAAAGGAACTAAGTGATGATAATGAGACCATTGTAGGCCTCAAAAATGAAGTCACGCTGAGTTGATCAGAACAAGTCACGCAGAGTGATCCGAGAAGCAGCACAAAAGATACGCTAAGTTTTGCCTGTCCATCTCCTTTAGAAATCACGCAGAGACAGCTCAGCCATACGTCAGAATCATAATAACTGACAACACAACAGTCGAGAAACGTCTCCTCGTATGCCACGTATGCACAGAACTCGAGAGATCATCGCCGTCTTTTGCGTGATTTTTGAAATCTTCCTTAGCAAGACTCACTCTTCACCAAGTTGGCGTGACTTTGGGTCTTATCTTCATTTAATGCGGCTGACAATATAATCAATGTCAGAGATTTTGTGTCAGACGAAGCGTGCCAAATCAAGACAGCTGGCGGTTTGCGTGGATTCTGAACCTTCTCCTTCCTCAAGTTTGCGTGGATTTTTGAGTTATTCTTCTCAAAGCCTGCGTGAATTCTGAAGTATTCTTCTTCAAAGCTTGCGTGGATTTCGCCTTCAACGAGTCTGCGTCAACGAAACTGCGTGGATTTTTGCCTTCAGCAAGACAGCGTGGATTTTATTTTAACTGGAGTACGTGGCAGCCATGCCACCGATCTCTCTCTCGCGTGCCCAGTAACTTGCACACGACCCATGCACTAATGCCATGTGTCCAACAGTTACGGGCCACGTCCAGTAACTACTCACTAACCCTGCGTGTATTTAGAGTCTGCGTGACTTTTCAAATACACCAGTGGTGAGGTAGTTATCTTTTCAGTTACTGTTTTGACTCTATAAATAGAGTTCTTTTTTCCCATTCATTGTACAGATACATTGATATCTACTGTCAAAATTTTGAGAGCTTTTCTTCTTCGCATAGTCCAAGGGATAAAGCGATCGTCTTCTAGATCGGATTCCTACAGTTGTAATTTTCCCAGAAAACAACAAATAAAGAGAATTTCTTTATGGAAAACAAATTAGCGACTCTGCTGGGGAAAACCATCTCCTCTTCTGAGATGGTAACAACTCAATGCGACACTTCGTCAATCGGCTCGACGAAGAAGGTGATGACGATCAAATTCGATCAACTCGCCTATGAAGAAATACAGCGGGCTAAGGGTGGCAAGCCCATTCCAGCCTCCATCATCACTGCCAAGTCGAAGGGACACTCTGTCTATGTCCCTAAGAATCAGTTGGCAGTCAATGGTGAAGTCTCTGCCACAGTGTCTACTCCTAACACTGGCAAGAACTCCACTGCAAGCACGCACACTCTTGTGCGCTCGAAGATGACAGTAACTAAAAGTCACGTTGACAGTACTGGCTCCTTAGCCGAATCTGTTCCAGCGTGCAAATTCAATTCTAAAAGTCACGCTGACAGTACTGGCTCCTTAGCCGAATCTGTTCCAGTGTGCAAATTCAACTCTAAAAGTCACGTTGACAGTACTGGCTCCTTAGCCGAATCTGTTCCAGCGTGCAAATTCATTCTAAAAGTCACGTTGACAGTACTGGCTCCTTAGCCGAATCTGTTCCAGCGTGCAAATTTAACTCTAAAAGTCACGTGATAGTATGGCTCCTTAGCCAAATCTATTCCAGTGTGCAATCCCACATTCAAAAGTCATGCTGACAGTACTGGTTCCTTAGCCAAATCTGCTCCAGCGTGTAATTCTAAAATCAAAAGTCACGCTAACAGCTCTGGTTCTTTAACCAAGTCTGTTTCAGCGTGTATTTCATCAGAGAAGAATAACTCCTTAGTTATCTTTCTTCTTCACCGAGTTCTACTAGAACTGGGGTGGTCTTCCACACAAAGTCCCTTCGAAAAGGAATAACTCTTTAGTTGTTTCTTCTGCTCCTGTAGTTTTTACTCCAGGAACAGCTTTGACTGATACTTTTGTTAGTCAAAGGAAAGGAGATGGTCTTTTGACTACTCTTCCTTCTGGACATTCTATGTCTCAACATCTGAATGAGTCTAAGAAGAAATATTCCTTAAATGTCTTCTTCTTTGATTTCTTCAAATTGGGCACAGAATCTGTCCATTAAAGAGGGTCTGTTACCAACTCCTAATCAAGGGAGTGGTTTAACTCTTCCTTCTCTGCAAATATCCAGATCAATGGAAGGAAAACTCCATGTTTCCAAAATTAATATGTTACCTTTCACTGATTTAAGAACAAAACTCAGCACTTCTGGTGTTAAGAAACCATACCAATTGGATATGAAGATAAAAGATCCAGATGCAGAGTATGCAAGAAATTATGTGGCTCACATTAATCACTCTTTGTATAATCAAGAGCCATCAAGACCCAAGAACAGGAAGTATATTCCTCAATCTTCACAAACAGATTTACGGGAATATCTTCAACGGAAGAGAAGGAGTAATTCTATATCAAAGGAACATGCTGAATGTGACTTCTATCCAAGAGTCATAATTCAGTGCAGATGTGAATCAACAGTTCAAGACCATGGTGATCATGAATGTGACTTCCAGCCAAGAGTCACAATGCAATGCAGATGTCAAAATAAACAACAGTCTGTCTTTAATAGGATTCAGTATGAACCTATGCCTGATGAAGATGAGCCTTTGTTTGCCTCTGTCAACATGACTTCTCGGGACACGGGGGTAGAGTTGATAGTCCAGATGGAGTATATAGAAATACCAGAGCAAAAGTCCTGGCTTCTAGTCAAAGAAATTTGATCCCTGAAATTGATTCTGAATTTCTTGGAGAATCTAACTTCCCACCTCTTCCTACTGGGGGTAACTCCTATAGTTGACTTTGATACACGAAGCAATGATTCAGAGCATACAATATCTACTAGTTCATCAATAATCCCTCATACAGTCACGACTTACATGGTTGATGGGAATACTGATGAACCTTCTTCTTCCCTGACTCCTCAAGATCAAAGAATTGCTTCTTTGGAACAGCAAATGAAGTCTATGACTGACACAATGAAGTCAATGTATGAACTCATGACAGCTCAGTTGCAAAATCGACAGACTGTATCAGATGTCATACCAGTTGATACTGATATAAGTCCAGTACAAGTTCCTCCAGCAGTACAATCCAATACTCCTGGACCTGCTCAACCAAATCCTAGTCTCTTTGGAGCTGGGGGTAGTGCTTACAATGCTGTTCCTCCTCTCAACTATTCTCTACAAGCCACAACTCCACAATCTTCGGGAGTTGTCTCTGAAGAATTGAAAAATCTCAAAACTCAATTCGAGGCATTCAAACAGAAGGATGGTTTACAAAGGTTAGGCATCAAGCAGCCTTATCCGATAGAATGGAAGCAAGTATCATATCCTCCTAAATACAAGCCTCCTACTATCTCATTCTATGATGGAACCACTTCTCCAAGTCAGTTTATCAATCACTTTGAAGTGATGACTGATCAACTACAACCAAGTGATGCCCTCCTTACTCGGGTATTTATTGGATGTCTCAAGGGAACGGCTTATGAATGGTATAGAAGTCTCCCAGATGGGAGTATTACCTCATTTGCTGGTTTCAAACAGATGTTTCTTGAAAGGTTCTATGAAGGGCTTAATGACATGACTATGTCTGCTCTTATTAGAATCAAGCAGAAAAATAATGAATCTACAGAGGAATACATTGAACGGTTTCGAAGAGAAGCTCTGAAGATGCCTCTTGGAACTCCTAATGCTGTCACCATTGACACGTGCAAATCAAACTTGTTGCCAATCATCAGTATGTGGACAGGGTCCACTCAATTTCAAGATTGGCCTTTCTTCATAGTCAGTGCTAAAGCTGCAGAAATTAGTGCTGAAACCTTCAAAGGTTTAGGAGTGCAGATGACTCCTAAAGAAACAGGACAAGGTGCTAACAATAAAAATAATGCTCGCAAAGGAAAAGAAACTCTTGAAGTTAATCTTCAGAGCAAAGATGCATCAAATGTTCAAACTCCTGCCTCTACAACTCAACAATCAAGAACACCTCGCCCCAGAGAAGAATATTCTTTTGATGACGACGATGTCCTTGGTATCTTTGAATGTCTGCTGAAAGGTAATAAAATACAATTACCAGAGATCAAGAAACCTGATGAAGCTGGTAAGACAGATCATCCTAAATACTGTCCATATCACAGAATGCTGGGTCATACAATTCGTACATGTTATGTATTGAAAGAAAAGATCCAAGAAATGATTAAATCTGGAGCTATCTCTCTTACTCCAAAAGAGAAGACCGTCACCTCCAACGTTGTCTCTATGCAATTTGGAAATTTCCCTCCTCAACTCCTTGAAAGTGGGATTGTTCCTATTCCCAAGGCAACTCTTGACATAGTGAATCTTCCTCCTCCACAGTCTGAAGGATTAGTGCCAATCACTTTGGAAACAGGGAAAATCATGTGGATCCATCCTGATCTAGTGGCAGATTTTGAATCGCCTTCTCCTCAAAAGATTTCTTCTCAAAATCCAAGAAGGCTGGAAAGATCAAGTCATGTCATATGACTTCTCTTGGGTCTACCTCTGACACAGAGCCAAAAGACAAAGAAGAAGCACTTGTTAGTGCTACTCGAACGGGGAAACCTTACCTAAAGGATTATTCTAAAAATCCTGAAGATCCTACTGATATCCCTTCAGATGCTAAAGATGCTCCTAATGTTCCTTCCGAAGAAGAACCATCTACTGAACCTGTTCCTCCCAAGCCTACGGCTCTGGAGAAAGGCAAACAACAGGCTCGGTTTGATAAGCCAATCAAGAAGTCTTCTCCTCTTGGACTTCAGAAGCCTTAAAACTTCGACATTTTGGCTCAGCTTGCTAATACTCGCCAGCTAGAATGTCCCTTTTTGAACTTCTACGTCTTTCCAAAGAGACTCGGGAGACGTTAAGTGAAGCACTTCTACAAGCTGACTCTTGTCTTGTACAATTGAAGAAGCCGGATGCGGAACCAGCCACTTGCTTACATTGCAACAGTGTACTGGAGATTATCCCAAATATCACCTTTACATAAGACGACATGTTACTGGAGGATAATCGACATGATCGACCTCTCTACTACACTGGTTATATTTATACGATGAAGATAGATCGTATCCTCATTGACCCAGGGTCTGCTATAAGCATAATGCCAAAGAGTTTATTGGATGAACTAAAAATCCCACTTCACAAGCTCTCCAAGACGGTTACTACTATCTTGGGATTCAATCAAAGCCGAAGTGAGCCCTTGGGAAAGATTCATCTGAAGCTTCAGATAGGTGATTTCAGATCTAAAGTCACTTTCTATGTGATCGAGATCGCGGGATCCTATAATCTTCTTCTGGGGAGGCCCTTTCTTCATGAAAATAATGTGGTGCCCTCTACTCTTCATCAATGTTTTAAATACATTGATAGCAATAGAAGAGTACAAAAAGAAGTTGCTTCCATGGGGTTGAAGCTTATTTCAATGATTCCCGAATGTACAAAGAAGAGTATACAAGGATCATACAAGCTATGGAGAAAGAAGATGCACAAAGTGAGACTTTAATAATCCCTGTTAAATGTCGAACTACTCAGCAACAATCTCCTAAACCCTCTGGAGAAGATTCTTTCATCATTCCAGTGAGTGGACGGATCTCTACGTTACCTCAGTCATCTACTCAGAATACAATGATCATTCCTGTCAGTGGGCGTACTACAGTTCCTGTACCTTCACAAGATACTTTGCTAATTCCAGTTGGAGGGCGGACTACTCTTCCTACTCAAACTTCAAGGGAGCTCACCTCTTCTGAGCCATTTGTTATCGATCTTAATCGAAACAAAGCTTCTTCTTCTTCTCCCCCTTTAGTCATTGACTTGGCTAAAATCTCTAAGGCTCAGCCTTCTCCCAATGTAAATATTGCTGCTTTTTGAAAAGTCTCCACCTTTGCAGTACGTTGATGTGTGTAATTATGTTCATAGTTATTTACACCTGTTAGATGACTTGAACACAATAACCATAGGAGTTGTACAGACTGTTCATACAGATGTATCTCTAGAACCTGTACAATCTTCATACTTTCTATTTCCCAACAGAAAGCCAGGAGACATTCTAATATTCTTCTACAAAGGGCCTCAAAATCCTTCTGATCTTGAAGATGATGACAAAAATGATGATACTGGAAGATTACAACTACGTCGTTATAGTCAGCAATCTAGAGACATCATCAAAATTATGGGCTATGACTTCAGGACTGGCCTTAATAATGGAAAAGGAAGAAAAATGCCTGTCCGGATTCCTCCTTTGAAATATGGAAGGACGAAATGCGGATTGGGTTATACTGCTCCTACTCCTTTCATCAACATTATCCATGAAGATCTTGAGTCTGACGAAGATAAGAGATCTGATTCTTCTAGTACCACTTCTTGGGATTCCGATACGAGTATCGGTGACTTCTATTGCAACCTTCTGTCTTCTAACATGGTTTCCATTGACCATTCTGAAGAAAGTGATGAAGACGAAGAAGAGTTTAAAATCTCACCTGAATCAGAACAGTGGGCCCAAAGATTAGATAATCAATGGGAGTTTCGTTTCGAGCAAAAGAACCTCCGACTGAAGGTAAACTTGTTCAAATAGATGTTGGCGAAGAGGGATCTCCCAAACCAATATTCATCAGTGAAAGTCTTTCAGAAACTGATAAGAAAGACATGATCAAACTCATTCGTGATTATATCGATGTCTTTGCTTGGAGTTATGAAGATATGCCAGGGCTTGATCCTCAAATTGCAACTCACAAGCTCAAT
Source organism: Iris pallida (assembly GCA_029216955.1). Taxonomy (NCBI): domain Eukaryota; kingdom Viridiplantae; phylum Streptophyta; class Magnoliopsida; order Asparagales; family Iridaceae; genus Iris; species Iris pallida. The sequence continues at coordinate 46,519 of JANAVB010027411.1, read as the reverse complement.
ATCTTGCCGAATGCTAAACCGGTCAAACAACAATAGCGACGATTTCGTCCAGACATCATGGATGCAATTGAAGCTGAAGTCAATAAACTCATTACCTCTGGGTTTATTAGAGAGGAACAACAACCCGATTGGGTGGCTAACATAGTTCCTGTCCTTAAAAGACTGGCAAGATCAGATTGCAAAGACTTCCGCGATCTCAATGCGGCATGCCCTAAAGACGAATTTCCTCTACCAATCACTGATGTCATGATTGATAATACCTGTGGATTTGAACGGATGTCATTCATGGACGGGTATTCTAGATACAATCAGATTAAAATGTTTCCAGATGACGAGAAGCACACTTCTTTCAGAACGCCGATCGGTACATACTGTTATACAGTTATGCCATTCGGTCTCAAGAATGCAGGAGCAACTTATCAACGAGCTATGAGCACTATATTCCGTAAACATTTGCAAAAAACAGTCGAATGCTATGTTGATGATATTGCAGTCAAAAGTCGACAAAAGGAGGATCATATCCAAGATTTGAAGACTATTTGATCTAATGCGTAAGCATCAATTAAAGATGAACCCTACTAAGTCCTTCTTAGGCGTCTCTAGTGGTAAATTTCTCGCTTCGTCATTACCTCTAAAGGTATACACATGGATCCCGAGAAGATCAAAGCCATCCAAGAGATGCGTCCTCCACGCACCTTAAAAGAGCTACGAGGATTTCAAGGAAGGATCGCTTATATCAGGAGATTCATCTCTAATTTATCAGGACGCTGCAGACCATTCAACAAACTTATGAAGAAAGGTGTTTCTTTTGTCTGGAATGATGAATGTCAGAAAGCATTCGATGATAAAACAATATCTAATGAGCCCTCCAGTATTGGTACCTTCCGTCTCAGGAATACCGTTCCTCCTCTATACTTGAGCAATGAGTCATTCATTGGGTGCATTACTCGCTCAAAAGAATTAAAATGGCCATGAACAAGCCATTTATTATCTGAGCCGCACTATGACCGGAGCTGAACCTCGATATTCACCGATTGAAAAAGAATGTCTAGCCTTGATGTTTGCTGTCCAAAAGACACGTCATTATATCATGGCCAGAATATTCATGTCATCTCCAAGATCAATCCTATACGGATCATGATGAAGAAACCCAGTGTTTGAATTCTCGATTGGCTAACTGGGGAATCCTACTTGCTCAGTATGACATGCACTATATTCCTCAAAAATCAGTCAAGGGACAAGCTTTAGCTGATTTTCTGGCTGCTCACTCAATTCCAGAAAATTCAAAACTCTATGATGAAATCCCAGATGAAGTCCTAGATTCAAATCAAATTGCTGAAGAAGATCCTACTTGGTGTCTATTCTTTGATGGAGCATCAAGAATTGGTCCTAATGGCGATGTGTTGCTGGAGTTGGAATTATTCTTGTATCGCCAGAAGGTCTTGCCATCCAAAGAGCTTATTCTCTCGATCAGCCGTGTTCAAACAATATAGCTGAGTACAACGCATTGCTTATTGGTCTTCAACTCGCTAAACATCTGAATATTCAACATTTGGAGGCGTATGGAGACTCTAAACTTATTGTCAATCAGATCAGGGGGTACTTATGAAGTTCGCCATCAAGATCTGGTTCTTATCATAGAGTGGCCATATCTATGGCCTCATCATTTAAGGAATTCTTCATTGAACATGTTAGGCGAGCATGTAACACAGAAGCTGATGCCCTTGCTAATCTTGCAGCGGTGCTGGCTATCCCAATCAGACGGCAACAAATGATTGTTGTTCGTAGTCGAGAATTATTTCATCTTGAAAATAACCTGACTCTAGGACTTCCAGTTGACATTGAAGAATCAACATCTCATGACGTCAACACAACAAGAGGATTTGGATTTAGTCGTAAATCGATATCATCTTCATCCGATTCCAGCATGGAATTCATCTTCAGTAACTCGACTGAGAATCAGAATACGGATAAAGATTGGAGACTTCCTTTCTTAGATCTTATATTGTATGATATTCTTCCGGATGATCCGAGTGAGGCAGCATCTATCAGACGACGATCACTCAGATTCTATTACAATCATACAACAAAGACCTTATATCGTCGAGCTTATGATGGTTTACTCCTTCGGTGCATTGCCGGTGATGAAGCCCAACAAGTTATTCGTGAAACACATGATGGAATTTGTGGAGCGCATCAACCTGGGCCAAAACTTCAAGACCGTATTCGACGGATGGGTTATTATTGGCCAACTATGGTATCAGATGCCATTGAATATGCAAGAAAATGCAAAGCTTGCCAAATCCATGCAGATTTTATACATCAACTTTCGGAATTTCTACATCCGACGGCAGCATCATGGCCCTTCGAAGCTTGGGGCATGGACATTGTTGGCCCGATCAATCCACCGTCATCTAAAGGTCATCGGTTCATTCTCGCAATAACCGATTACTTCTCCAAATGGGCCGAAGCTATTCCTTTATCTGAAGTTAAGACGTCTAATGTCATCAGCTTTATTAAGCACCACGTCATTTACAGATTTGGTGTTCCTCGACGCATTGTTCATGATAACGGACCACAGTTCGTCAGCCAGAAATTTACTCGATTCTGTGACGATCACCGGATCAATAATGTTGCTTCTACCGCATATAATCCAGCAGCTAACGGATTGGCAGAAGCTTTCAACAAGACTATCATCAAACTCCTAAAGAAGTTTGTCTCCACTAACAAACGTAATTGGAGTGACAAGCTCGGGGAATGCTTGTGGGCTTATCGTACTACAGTCCGTAATGCTACTAAGTGTACACCTTTCTCTCTGGTGTACGGATCTGAGGCTGTTCTCCCATTAGAGATTCAAATTCCTTTTTTAAGGATAGCAATCGCTAATGAACTCACTGCTGAAAATAATAATCGTCTTCGACTTCAAGAATTGGAGGCTCTGGATGAAAAAACGGTTATCTGCTCAACAGAATATTGAATTCTATCAAGCTAGAATTTTAAGGGCTTTTAACAAGAAAGTCAGAATTCGAACATTTCAGAAAGGAGAACTTGTGCTTACTGTCAGACGCCCGATGACTATGACACACATGAGTAAGGACAAGTTTGATGCAAAATGGAAGGTCCATTCATTGTCAATAAGATCTTTTCTAATGGGGCTTATCAACTCACTACTCTAGATGGTAAAGCCACTATGATGCCCATCAACGGCAAATTCTTGAAGAAGTACTACGTCTGATATTTCTATCAAGATTGTCCTCCCATCACTCTCCAGCTGTTTCATTGTTCTTTCCGAAGAATCATTCTGATATCTATTATCCCCAGTGGAGATAGGTATTCTACTTTGTATCGTTTTCTCAACAAATTTGATATCCAGAAAATCATGTCCACATTACCTCTGAATTTTCTATCTCAATATCATATTTATGAAAGTGATATTTAGTCTTTCTGATTTCTGAGTCAAAAGATCAATGAATAAAGGCAAAAATATAAAGTGGGAAGGATATATCGTAAACAAAGTTTCCTTAAACGGAGTTTATTTGAGACAAATCCCTCAAGAAAAAAAAAGTACATCATCATGGAAGATGACAGTGATCCCTTTCATATTTGGGACGAGGACCACATACATAATCAGCAAAAGAATTGAATACATCTTTTTCTGACCGCACCAAGAATTGACAGGCAGGCAGCCTCATTGCTTCTTCTTCTTCGGTTTCTCCTGGTTCGACCAGGAAGTCCAGGATATCTTTTGGCGGCTTGGGAGTAGACGAGCTTTCGCCTATTTCCTTCTTCTGCGGAGGAGGATGTTCTTTAACACCTTCAGTAGCTTCAAGGGCGACTTCAGCCTTCTTTATATTCTCTTCAAAAGACATTGTGGATAAAATGCGATCCTTCTATTCAAACATATGCTCTATTTATAGGCATATGGTTACAAGGATCGAAGGGACGTATTCTTTCCCGATATTCAGTTCATCCATTCATTTCTCACATTCATCCGACGTTTCACATGTTCATTAATACTTGACGGTTCGTCCGTTCATTTATTGCATTCACTCGACAGTTCATCTGTTCATCGTTTCTTAACGGTTCATCCGTTCATAATCTTCTATCAGTTCATTAAGTGGGGATTCGTTATTTATCATGTTTTCATAACCTCTGAATCAATTCCGAATCTGCTTACTCATTTGTCATGTTTTGACCTCTGCATAGAAATCAATCTATTTTCTTTCGAGTTCCTATATATTATCATGTCCATAATACCTCTGATAATATCATATACTCTAAAAACAGAAAAGATGATTTTATTATCTATCATGTCCACAATTCATCCACAAATACAAATCATTGAAGCACAGAAGAAGTGTCATTTCCATTCCCATTTCACCACAAAAAGTCTATTACATTTTCTTAGACTTTCCTACAAATCATAATGAAAATCTATTACAAATCTTGGATTTTCATTCTATGTACAACTGAGATCTATTTCTTCTTGGATCTTCTCTGGCAATCTCGTTGTTTGTGGCAATTCCTGGGTGTCCAGCAGGAATCAAACTCTGGTCTTATCTCTCAGACGAGAGGAGAACCACAGAGTAGGGCAACACGAAAACGTGTTGCTGCCAATACAACTGGTGGATGGGGGTAACCTCTCAAGGAAGACAGGAATGTATCCAAACCGTGGGATACAATTCCTGGTTCTGCCTTGAAAGGAACTCTACTACCCGATTTTTCGGTAGTAGAGTTAACTCCACCATCCAACTCTCGTGTATAAAGGCTCTTCCTACCATCTAAGGAAGACCCTTCTATCTCACGAAGAGTTCTGAGTTGTCTGATTTACGCGTCAAAAGCGTATGAGCTCCCTGATGTGGGTGTCAGAAGAACATTGTCCACAGCATCCACATCACTAATGCCAGTTCTGAAGAAAGTTTTCAGCCAAAATTCTGCAAGAAACAGTAAAGAAAAATCAGTCAACAGAAACTGGCCAAGCAAAGACAGATGCATTCTGTTCATTTCAAGAAGATGAATTTGTCCTTAGCAAACAAAAAATTCGATGCGTATATTTTGAACTTACCGCTGAGTTTGCTGCTAAGGATTGACAGATCCATGTCTGGTAGCGTGCACAGAGATTTGACATCAGACAACATGGCTTTCCTATTTTCTTCTCATAGAAAATTCATTCTCAGAAGAGAGGAAGAAGAATGGAAAGATGAGTTTGCGTGGAGTTCATCCATCTATTTAAAGGGTCAAGTGCAGGTCTATTCTTGGAAAAGATTCGCATAAATAGCGCTCATAAATTGTGGAATGAGTGTCACGTGTACTTCGGGAGACCGTGCAACATTGGAAACAGTCAAAGAGTGCTAATTAATATTCTTCATTAAAAGGCACGCAGATCAAACACAAAAGTTGTACTTCATTCTTTAAACAGGCACTGATGGCCTTACAAAAAGATAAAAAAGTGCAACAAAAGCGTAGAAAGTTACGCCCTATTTTCCAGAGCGGCTAAGTTTGATGCCTAACTCCTCTACGCTCTTAACTCCCAGGCGATGCAATAGAGTCTCGAGCATTTCACGCTTCTCCATAAGGCTCCGCCCATCAGAAGAAGACGAGCCATCCAATCCAAAGTAGCTCAAGAGATTCTTGGCTAACTGCGTGGAGTCGTCCTTGAGCTCGATGACGACAGGTTCGGGTTCTTTGCCCCCAAAAGTGGGGTCACCATGGGAACAAAAGCCCAACTTGCGTGCTTCCTCTTCGGCTGCTTCCTTTGGGGTCATATTTTCGAGAGATGAATGTCAAAGCTGAGAATCTCTTCCTGTTTATATAACAGATCTCGTCGACAGTTCATATTCCATCATAAATTGGACGCAATCAGTCTCGAAGAATGAAGAGTCATTATGACATTTAATAAGTTCATTTGGATGTTTTCAAAGAACTTCGAAGTCTTTTCGACTTCCGAAAAATTTTGGAGCCATCTCAGCGTGACTTTAACTCATTTTCATCATCTTTATTTTCAAAGTATTTCGAAAATATTTTATCATTTTTCGAAAACTTTGAAGGGGGTTTTGTATGCCTCAAAAATGAAGTCACGCTGAATTGATCAGAACAAGTCACGCAGAGTGATCCGAGAAGCAGCACAAAAGATACGCTAAGTTCTGCCTGTCCATCTCCTTTAGAAATCACGCAGAGACAGCTCAGCCATACGTCAGAATCATAATAACTGATAACACAGCAGTCGAGAAACGTCTCCTCGTATGCCACGTATGCACAGAACTCGAGAGATCATCGCCGTCTTTTGCGTGATTTTTGAAATCTTCCTTAGCAAGACTCACTCTTCACCAAGTTGGCGTGACTTTGGGTCTTATCTTCATTTAATGCGGCTGACAATATAATCAATGTCAGAGATTTTGTGTCAGACGAAGCGTGCCAAATCAAGACAGCTGGCGGTTTGCGTGGATTCTGAACCTTCTCCTTCCTCAAGTTTGCGTGGATTTTTGAGTTATTCTTCTCAAAGCCTGCATGAATTCTGAAGTATTCTTCTTCAAAGCTTGCGTGGATTTCGCCTTCAACGAGTCTGCGTCAACGAAACTGCGTGGATTTTTGCCTTCAGCAAGACAGTGTGGATTTTATTTCAACTGGAGTACGTGGCAGCCATGCCACCGATCTCTCTCTCGCGTGCCCAGTAACTTGCACACGACCCATGCACTAATGCCATGTGTCCAACAGTTACGGGCCACGTCCAGTAACTACTCACTAACCCTGCGTGTATTTAGAGTCTGCGTGACTTTTCAAATGCACCAGTGGTGAGGTAGTTATCTTTTCAGTTACTGTTTTGACTCTATAAATAGAGTTCTTTTTTCCCATTCATTGTACAGATACATTGATATCTACTGTCAAAATTTTGAGAGCTTTTCTTCTTCGCATAGTCCAAGGGATAAAGCGATCGTCTTCTAGATCGGATTCCTACAGTTGTAATTTTCCCAGAAACACAACAAATAAAGAGAATTTCTTTATGGAAAACAACCATGCAATTACGTTAAGTCTAGAAGTTAGCGTAGGCGCGTGGTCATGGACAACTTGTCGACAAGGACGATGGTTTCTTCGAGTGGCAACCCGGGGCCACGGGACCGACTCGGCCTAGAAAGAAACAGGTTATAACCGAGCTGGGTAATAGGCAACCGGTAGTTCGGAGACTTGCATCGGGGATCGCTACCTGCGGTGCAAGGGTCCCGAATGCCATGCTATGTCCACGATGGCTAGTTAATGCCAGTGACCATTCATATAGATGTGTCGGCACGGACGGCAATCTGCGCGTGTGCCTTTGGACTGAGTTGAGTTGAATATGTATGCAGTTAGAGAACACAATGTCTGGGCCTAAGATTTGGCTACAACGAAGGCAGCGTGCTTAGGCACGAAATGTGGCATCGAGTGTTAAGTCGTTGGCATAGAGTCGCATGATTTAGGCTTGAGATGTTGCGAGTTAAGTCGAGAAAGGCCGTAGGACAAGATGGATGAAGTTACGTTGAGTTGCTGGACACGACCTAGAAATATGAGGCACGGCCGCGTTGTCACAACGCAAGTATAGGTAAGACTAAGCGAGGAGGCGCTGCCTCAGAGATATTGAAGCACGAATCGAGTTCATGGTACGACCGAGTCGTTTCGTCACAGACTATGGCGCGAAAGACAAGTATGAGTCAGTGCGTTGACAATGCAAGCACGAGAAAGGTCTAGATGTAAGGAAATGGAGTCTATCGTGTAGTTGCGTCTCTGATTATGGCCGTAAGATAAGCACGACTTGATATGTTAACTTTGTTGAGTGGACGTTGTACTGTTGCAAGCACGGGACGGTCCTCAGATACAAATATGTCAAGACGTTTGTCATAAAACTGATCCTAAGACAAGACTAGAAAGACAATTGATAAGAATGGACTATGATGCACGAAGTAAATCAAACGTGTTGGTTTTGTATGGGTGGGCGAGGAGCTTATTCCACCAGTACAGTTGAGTACTGATACCCTCATATTTTTTATGTCCAGGCACAGGTAGAAGCTCGTGGCGCAGAGCTCGCTTGGATGCGTCGAGGCACGGAGTTCCTTGGCGATTCGAAGCGTACGGCCGTATGGAGTCAAGACTTATACGGGACATAATGTATGGACGTCGCCTTCCAAAGCATCCGCTGGCTCAAGATATGTATTGAGAGATGAGAGAGAGATGAGTGACTTGTAATGTGAGATGAGTGAGCTTGAGTGATTGTAATCTTGGCCTTGCGTCCCATTGTAACCTTTGTTTCAACATTAATAAAGAGCTTCTTTTGAATGAATTGTGTTTTGTTCTAATTTTCGCTGCTATTATTCAATGTCTCTGCATGGGGCTTTTGTGCGGCGACTCCGTCGCAGCCGCTGAAATCGGCCGTTATGGAACCCGCCTTGCACGAGCGCAATCTAGGCTCGTGCGGCATCACGCCTTAGCAAGGACGATCGCTCCTACGGGAGCGGGGCGTGACAAGTGTTGATTGAGGGTTTGGGGGTGGGCTAGCCCCAAGCAAAATTGGGACTATCCCAAGTAAAAGCTTCACCAAACTGGACTGTCCTCTAGTAAAGGCTAGCCCTAAGTAATTGTTGGAGTACCCTTAGAATTAGCCTAAATATTATAATACATAACATTATCAAAAACTAAAAAAAATATTAATCAAACAATTGTTAAATACGATTAACATAAAATTATTAAAAATAGTAAAATATTATCATATGTCATTATTGTTGGGAACGAAGCGCGAAAACCGTTCCTCCAAACCAGAAAGTCCTACGAGAGAACCGAGCAAAAGCACACAAACCAAAAACGTCAAACACAATCGCAGACACAAAGATTTTTGACGTAGAAAACCCTTGCGGGAAAAACCACGGGACGATCGGAGTCCAACCCTGAAGAACCTCCACTAATGGAATAAAGAGAATACACCCTCTACAAGCTCCTCACGATCCAACACGGATCACCACAACTCACTTGAAAGAAGAAAATTTTGATTGCGGACTCCAAAGAACAAGAGATGCCGAAAAATTATTCGAAGCAATCTATCCTTCACAATAGTCCTTAATCCTCTCTCTCTCTCTCAAAGATTGTAAAGCACTCTTGTTTTGATATTAGTTTTCAACTAGCATGCATCACCCTTTTATAAGCCCACATGTTAGGCCAATATATATATGAAAACTTCCAATATGCATCAATCATATATTTAATGGAAATCCAATCATAATTGACTTGCCATAATTGGAAGTTCAATTATATGGAAAGCTACTATATGAAGGGTTCAATCATAAATATATGATCAAAGTAAATATGGAAATCCAATCATATATTTTCTTACCATATATCTTCCAAAATATGATTCATGCACTCCCTGAACTTCTCCGACACACGGATGACGTTCGTCGCTCTCCGAAATATTCTCCGCCTAGGTTGGGAATCCCACCCACTCCAACAATTATATTATTGGACGGGTTCACCATTCACTTCTGCCACATGATGAGTCCGTCCCAGTGAATAATTCTTTCCATGATGGTGATTTTTGTCTTCATCTTTCTTTCTATGAATAAATTTTGCGTGCAGTACGTGACCGCAAACCCTAGTGACAATAAACCATTGTTTCCTGCTAGCACGGGATCCACCTCATGAAAAATCGAGGCGGAGGCCAATGGGAGGCCGCAGCGGGTCAGGCGGTCACAGAAACTGTGATCAAAATAGCAGTGTCTTTCTTCCTAATGGGTAATTTTTTTGCTAAACTCTTCAAAAGCTTAGATTTGTCAAATAATTAACCGGATATTTTGCTAGGAATGTCTACACCCCTATGTTTGAATAGATTTCCAGTTCAAATCATATATGGATAGTGTTTGTTAAATGCACCCTATTTTTTATTCATTTTATTTTTTTATTGACTTTGTTAAATTTATCTTTAAAAAAAATTCAGTTTACCATTTTTTTCTCCCTATATCTTTAATTTCTTAAATCAATTATAATTTTATTATCATAATAACTTAAAAAATTTAGAATAAAAAAATAAAAAAAAAGGAGCAAAGAATGGAACGAATAAAGAGGGTTAGGATTTACAGCAAATCTCATAACAAACTCAAAAAAAATATCGAGTAATGAACGATCTGTAAACATGCAAGCATACTCTCTTCATTTTCGAATGCACTCACAAAGTCGTCTCTCGATTTCAATATGAAAAACCATAGCCCTAGCCATAAACAGTGAACTCCCATACCATGTTGAAGGTTAGCTAGATTTCTAGTTTTTAGCTCTCATAATCTGAAATTTTACTTTAAATTTCTATATAGGTTTAATTTTTTCCAAAAATATCTAGTTTTGGGAGTAAATTGATTGTTTAATTTTTTGGGAAAAAAATTATAAAGTTGATCAAAGCTCCTAAAAATAAGAAACATATAAACAGATTAAAAACAAGAGTGCATTCAATAACATCATATATTAATATATATGGATCAAGAGTATTGTGTAGGGTGAGTTTCGATTTAGTTGATTTCAAACGAACTGAAATAGTCAAAATCGAATAAACTAAAAAGTTAAAAATTTAAAATTGAAATCGAATCAAAATTAGTCAAAATCGAATAATGTTGAAACCTAATATTGTTGTCTATACCCAGTTTACTATTTTGACATGATAAAACCTAACAGCCAACTGGAGATGGGGTCATTACTTGAAAATTGTTCCCGTCGCCACAGTCCAACAATTTGATCATTTCAATTTTTTTGATGGGAGGATTCTGACATTAATCACCTTCGGTGGCAACGTTGTATCTTCCTAATTATGGGCAATGTCAGAAGTCGGATAGCATCAACATCTAATCAAAATTGGCAACTAAATTGTTGTTTCTTGACTCAGCCGTGAGTGTGTTAGCAGAAGCCAAAATCTTGAGTCTCCTCCCAACTGTTGCCAGGAATCATTTATACTATTGAACAGAGAATTCAATTGAAGGAAGACCACCTTCTTCTTCTTCTTGCTAAGCTATGCTATGTTATGCTATGAATTGTACGACGGAAAGGGACTTAAAATCTGAATTTCAAACTTCCTTCTTCTTTTTCAAACTTCTGTTCATACTGCAAGAAGTCAATGGGCTGATGAGAAGTTGCATTCTAAGTCAAAACTGGCTCCGTCAGCACATGCAACAAATTCTATATTCAAGGAATATTAGTCTAAATTTTCACTTTACATTAGCTTCAACAACAAGCACCACTTTATTTTGTTTGTTGTTGTTACACTGTTGACGATGATTTTTTTTTTCTTTATTGGATTGTATCTTGTTTTGTTAAAAGAAAATGATATTTAACCGTCCGTGGGGTTAGCTTGCGTTTGTCGTACCCGCATGAGTTCACGTCTGCGTGACGACCGACCATTGGCTTTCCTATTAATGTGGACCCACTCCGAATTGGAGGACAAATACCGATGCGTCGTGTCGCACGCCAGTGCGTGGCAGCCCCGAGGCGGTCATTAAGTGTTAGTCCCAGGACTTGATCAAAGATAGTAGACTCGATGTCGAGATCAGAGTTCAACAAACGTTCACCTTCTGATTATTCTCGAGATCCAAGAGGAACTCTATAATATGAATCTGATTACAAAAGCAACAATAATCAGAAAGTAAATCTCACGTTCATCCTTGCAATCGCAGTTGCAGACGGACAGAACTGAGTTACAACTCAGATGAAGGAGAAGAAAAAAGAAAGAAGAAGAGGAAAGGTTCTTGCTGGGGTGATTAAGATCACCGTTGCTCAAAGTAAGATTCGTCCCACCACGATCTGCTTTCAGGAACCAGCAAGTTCACGAAGAACTTCTGAAACGCCCGTAAGTCAAAATTTGAGACTTGAACGGGCTTCCTGGACTTTACAGACTCCCTTAACTCTCTTTTTGGTGCATCTTTCAAAGGAGGCCAAGGGGCTCTATTTATAGAGTGGAGTTGAGACTTCACCTCTTCTCATATACGATGTGGGACTAAAATACCAATACTCAAAAATAGAGTTTGATATTTTAGATCATCCCACAATCAGCATAGAAATGCCAGTCCACGCCTACCCCCCCGAACACTCCCATGCATGCACGAGACATCCTGGAGTTCGTGTCCGAGTCCGCACAACAAAAATCAACTTGCATCCTTGTTGGATTTAATCATTTTTTCTTCTAGGAAAATACTCCCACACGGCACAAACTTGTGCCCCACTACACCTCATGTGCACACCTCAACACAAGCAATGCATTATATTGAGATACTCCCCATTTGGTGTAGTCGATGTGGGACTATCTTTTCTAGTCCAAAGGCAAAAATATCAATAATCTCCCACATATCTCAATATATGGGTTGAACGTTCCCCACAGTGACTGCCCATCATGCATTAGGAGAGATGTCGCTACGACTTGAATCTTTTCGCATAAGTTAAATAGCAGCATGATACAAGAATGGACTAAGCCTTGAATTCTGTACCATAACTGTAATTCTTCCTACTCACATAATGACATCAACTGTGCTTCTGGCTGCACATCGAAGGCCTTGTGCCAGCCTGTTTTCAGTATAATTTTTTGGCGTCTACAAGTTTACCCTCAAGAGATGGCCTGATATCTCTGTCCATACACTATAGGTGAGTTCTTTATAAAGAGTCATGGCATGAAGTATTGCGCTTCTTTGCGGTGCTACGCCGCTATGACATGGCTTAAAGTCGAGGCTTTACCCCACCTGGATACCTCATCGTAGTGTCATACTACTATAGCATGAGGTCACAGGCCTCTTTGTAGTGCCAAACTACCCAGCATGAAGCCTTGCACTTCCGTGCGGTGTTACGCCGCTATGACATGGCTCGCAAAGCCGAGGCTTTACCCTACCTGGTACCTCTTCGTAGTGTTATGCCACTGTAACATGAGGACATCATCCTCTTTGTAGTGCTGTCTACCTCTTTTTATTACGATTATCATACAACATTAGGCTACCTGCCTATTTGCGGTGCTACTCCGCTGTGACTTGGCATGCAAAGTCGAGGCATTACCCCTACCTGGGAACCTCGTGGTGGAGTCACCCCACTGTAGCATGGAGTTACACTCCTTGTAGTGCTGCGCTATCGTGCTTCCTGTAAAGCACTCCAGGCATTCACTCTGCCTGAGAACTCATTAAGGCATTTAAGCCAACCTTCCCACAGGATCCGTTTTTCGCAGAAATAAACAATAGACAACAGTGGTTGTAGGTCCATAACCTCTCCATGTCACAGAGGACAAGTACCCACTGTTCCTGATATTCTTCTGGTTAATAGTCCTCCCTTGAACCAAAAGCTAGATGCCTAGTAGATTTCTCCTTGAACTAACAGCATAAAACTTTATGGTAGGAATGTAATAACACAATATCAGAATACCTTCAAGCCCATTTTACAAGCTGTGTCATCGACCAGCTGGCGCTTGAGGCCCTTAGTGAACGGATCTGCCAGGTTCTCCTAACTCCGAACATCAATCACTGTAATAACACCCCTCTTGATGAGATCGTGTGCTGCCCTGTGCTTCAACCGCACAGTCATCTTCTTCCCGTTGAAGAGTCATTTGATGCCACCGCCACAGTCGTCTAATTGTCACAATATATCGGTATCGCCGGTATTGTGCCCCAACCACTGGAAGATCATACATGAGCTCCCAAAGCCATTCTGCTTCCTCCGCTGCGGTATCAAGTGCAAAGAACTCAGATTCTATGGATGACCGCGAGAGCATAGTCTGCTTCTTCGATTTCTACGATATAACAGCTCCCCATATTGTGAAAATATATCCACCTGTGGACCTCTCGCTCTCCACTTCTGAGCACCAACTGGCATCACTGAAGCCTTCCACTACAGGCAGATCTCCGCTATAGTGCAGTGCATATGTCTGAGTCTTCTTGAGATATCTCATAACCCGTTTCACAGCTTTCCAGTACTCAATGCCTGGGTGGCTCGTGAAATGACTCAGCATTCCCACAGCGAAAGCTATGTCAGGCCTTGTGACAGTAGTAGCATACATCAAACTCCCGATTACGCTTGCATACTCCAGCTGCCTGACACTTTTTCTTGAATTAGGCTTCAGTTTCAAATCACACTTGTACGGCATATCGATCCCTGGAATATCCTGATACCCGTAACGAGTGATCATCTTCTCAACATAATGAGACTGTGACAGCGCTAGTCCAGTGTCTGTCTGGATGATCTTGAGTCCCAAGATAACATCAGTATCCCCCAAGTCCTTCATATTGAACTTCATCGAGAGGAACTTCTTTGTCTCTGTGATACAGCTTATATCCGTTCCTAGAATTAGCATGTCGTCCACGTATAGACAAACGATGACTCCTCTTCCGTCAGCAAACTTCGTATAGACACACTTGTCTGTTTTACTGATCCTGTAGCCATTTGACCTTATGACTTTGTCAAACTTCTCACGCCACATTTTGGGAGCTTGCTTTAAACCGTACAGAGATTTCATCAACTTGCAGACTTTTTCTTCAAGACCTTTGATGACAAACCCTTCTGGCTGTTGCATGTAGATCTCTTCGGTCAGCTTGCCATTCAGAAATATCGTTTTCACATCCATCTGATGTATCACCATTTTATGTATCGTTGCGAGAGCAATCAACATTCTGATGGTGGTCATCCGGGCTACTAGAGCATATGTGTCAAAGTAGTCGATCCCCTGCTTCTGAGAAAACCCCTTTGCCACTAGCCTGGCCTTGAACTTATCAATGGTTCCATCAGCTTTTATCTTCTTCTTGAAGATCCACTTGCATCCGATAGGTTTTGCTCCTTCAGGAAGATCAACCAACACCCAAGTGTTAATTGAGGTGATGGAATCAATTTCATTGTCAATCGCCTCCTTCCAGAAAATATCATCTCTGGTCTTCATCGCCTCATCATAGGTAAGCGAATCTGCTTCCACATGATAGGTGATGAAGTCATCTCCGAAGTTCTTCGGCCTCCTCGCTCGCATCGACGACGGCTCAGCGAGTTCTGGTTCAACCGTTGTTTCAACAACAACATCTTCTTGGACTACTTCTTTATTAAAAATTTCAGTTTCTTGCGCACCCTTATTGTTCTCCGGTTTATCCGTAAGAACAATATTCTTGTGCCTTGTAAATTGTCTTCACGAGATTCGATGATATGATTTGACTCAATATCAAGAAATCTCAGAGCATCACTCTTCTCGGCATACCCCAAAAAGATTATCTTCGTAGTCCTAGTCCCCAGCTTCTAAATCTTCAGATCTGGGAGCTTCACATAAGCCAGAGACCCCCACACTCGAATGACATTCAAGTTAGGTCTGACTTTGAATCAGTGTTCATGAGGAGTTACGTCCGATGTTGCATACGGTACTCTATTTAGAATAAAAGTGGTCGTCAATGCAGCTTCTCCCCATTAGCATTTAGGAAGACCCGTAGTTAGCAGCATTGAGTTTATCATTTCTGTCAACGTTCTGTTCTTCCTCTCTGCTATCCCGTTAGATTGAGGAGAATACGGAGCAGTAGTCTCATTGATGATTCCATATTCTTTGCAGAACGATACGAATTCATGAGACCTATACTCTATATCTCGATCACTTCTGAGTAGTTGTAGATCGGTTTAACGTTCAGCTTCATACCTGAAGTCTCTGAACTACTCGAATGTTGCATCCTTCTACTTGAGAAGTCATGCGAACGTACACTTCGAGAAACACTTCGAACCGGCCTCTGTGGAGAATTGATAATAGTCACAGATATCTGAGTGTACTAACTCCAGATAATCAGTACTTTAGTTCAATCGTCTGAGCAGCTTTCCAACAGTCTTGTATCTGCACAGACCTTAAACTCCTCCACTTTCTTACCCCCACATTCCGAAGATAAGGTCCCGGTAGGACAGCTTGAGTTTGCTTCTGTCATAGAACAACTCTCAGTCCACTCAATGAAGTAACTTCATCGCCATCAGCAGAAGTTCGAACATTCCTTCAGCAACAAACATCTTTTCGAAGCATGTTCCTCGTCAAGAAATTACCATCTGGCTAGTACGAATGTCCATCTTTCAAGTCTATATCAGATAACAGACTTTCTGAGATCAGATCGCCAAAAAATCTCTAGTACGTGCAACACGTATTCCAGTATCCTTGTCGGTGGTTAATAACCACTGTCCCGATCTTCAAAACTTCTACTAGATTTATGTTTGCCATAGAGACCTTCGTCATAATATGGCTCGTCCTTAGTGAACAGCTCCTTTGAGAGCACACGTGGTCAGATGCACTAGTGTCAGACCACTAGTCAGCTACCACGCTAGATAACTCAACCTGTGCAACAATAGCAACCAAGTTAAGTAATCAAAATAACCAAGTTTAGCTATACCTGCTATTTTGGTTTGGGCTTGGATTTGCATTCACTTATGTAGTGGCCATTTTTGTCACAGTTGAAGCAAGTCACGTGGGACTTGGACTTCTGTTGCTTGAACGAAGGACCGTTCACTTTTAGATTTAGTGGAGTCCTTCTTCTTGTGATGAGAAGTCACCTGCTTCTCTTTGAACTCTCTTGTCTGCACCAAGTTGGCCTTAGCCAGTTGTTTGGACAGAGAGTCCATCTTCTGTTGAGATCGTATTTCATCCTCAACGTGGATCTCTTGTAGAAGATCTTCCAAGCTAATGTCCAGCTTCTTCCGATGTATTCTAGCATAGAAGTTGCTCCAACCAGCAGAAAGTTTCGAGACTATCCCTCCAACGACAAACTTGTCGACGAGTGGCATCTTCTCGTCATCTAACTTCTAGCGCAACTTCAGAAATTCCTTTACTTGAGGTAGCATCGTCATCTCGTCTTCGAAGAGCCACTTGTGGTACTTCTCGACGATGAAAATTTTGGGACTGTTCTCATCATCTTCATATAGCTTACCCAAAGAATCCCAGATCTCTTTGGCATTCTCCTTCTTGGAATATGACTCAGCCAGAGAGTCTTTCATAGAATTGAGAATCAGCAGGTAACATATGTTGTTTTCTCTCTTCCATTTGCTCTGCTTGACGAGTGCAGCAGCAGTAGCATCGACAGTTCCTCCTTCTGGAATCGTCGGTTCATCCTCAATCAACACATGGTCTACGTCCACGAGTTGAAGATTAAGGGTGACCTTCCTCTTCCAGATTTGGAAATGTTCTTCATCGAATTTCTCCAACTTGTTATAGCTGGTATCGATGAGAGAAGCACGAGAGTTTTCCATCTACAAGGATCTTGCTTTGAGATTGTTAGTCCCGGGGCTTAATCAAAGATGGTAGACTCGATGTCGAGATCAGAGGTTCAACAAACATTCACCTTCTGATTATTCTCGAGATCCAAGAGAAACTCTATAATATGAATCCGATTACAAAAACAACAATAATCAGAAAGTAAATCTCAAGTTCTTCCTTGCAATCGCAGTTGCAGACGGACAGAACTGAGTTACAACTCAGATGAAGGAGAAGAAAGAAGAAGAGAAAAAGTTCTTGCTGGGGTGATTAAGATCACCGTTGCTCAAAGCAAGATTCGTCCCACCACGATCTGCTTCCAGGAACCAGCAAGTTCACGAAGAACTTCTGGAACGCTCGTAAGTCAAAATTTGAGACTTGAACGGGCTTCCTAGACTTTACAGACTCCCTTAACTCTCTTTTTGGTGCATCTTTCAAAGGAGGCCAAGGGGCTCTATTTATAGAGTGGAGTTGAGACTTCACCTCTTCTCCTATCCGATGTGGGACTAAAATACCAATACTCAAAAATAGAGTTTGATATTTTAGATCATCCCACAATCAGACGCCTACCCCCCGAACACTCCCGTGCATGCACGAGACATCCTGGAGTCCGTGTCCGAGTCCGAGTCCGAGTCCGCACAACAAAAATCAACTTGCATCCTAGTTGGATTTAATCCTTTTTCCTTCTAGGAAAATACTCCCACATAGCACAAACTTGTGTCCCACTACACCTCATGTGCACACCTCAACACAAATAATGCATTATATTGAGATACTCACCATTTGGTGTAGCCGATGTGGGACTATCTTTTCTAGTCCAAAGGTAAAAATACCAACATTAAGCAGCTCCATTTTGTTAAAATAATTAGCATCATTTCTTGTACAAATACATCTTTATTTATTTATTTATTTATTTGCTCTACCAAGAGGTGGTACAACGGTTGGAAACAGGGGTTAAGCCTCAACTCAAAATAAAAATAAAAATAAAAAAAGCTCTTCTTTTTTTGTCCAACGTGGTATTGTAGGCACTATAAAAGGAGACTCACGTCCTTGTATTAATTTATAGTCACAACAATAGATGGCATTTCACAGTTACATTTTACCAGCGATTTTGGTTGGTGGCAAACACAAACATAAACGTGAGCGAAATAATTTTTGTTTGGGAGGGACAATTTTTTTTTTCAAACATAACAGTCATTTCAAAGTTCAAATGAGCCATTTGAAATAAGAGGGCACAACCAGAAACCGAGCTAGGATCCCAGAAACCGAGCTAGGATCCTGAAATGGGTAGATTAGATTAAATTAGAGTGAACCGGCTAAAGAGAAACTTATATAAAAAATTAATACAAAAAAAATACATGAAAAAAATATTTTGGGGTGCGTCCGTCCCTGAGCACAACAATATTATGAAAATAGAACGTTTAAATAAATATAATAAAGAAAAAAAAATTATGAAATGTCCAAAAAATGAAAAAAATTTATGAAAAATTTACCGCGCGATAACATTTCATCGCGTGTCCAGAATTAGCAAAAAATATATAAAGAGAATTCCGAATGACCTTTTTGTCCTTCCTTCTAATTTATTGAAAACACCTACGAAACTACTCTTAAAAAAAACGTTTCGATACTTCATTTTCTTCCATACGATGCTCACTTTCGAATTTAGGTTTTGTCCTCAAAAATCTTCAAAAACTCGTCGAAATTTTTTGGAAAGACCGAGACAAATGGCAAAAGTGCTAAAACGGAGGTCCAAACATCATTTTTTTGCGATTCTAAAATTTCAGAAGGCCGACAAACAATAAAATTGTTTATCTCAGGCTTCTCAAAGATACGCTCATTTTGCGATAAAACGGGTCTCGTTTCGACCTTCTAATCAAAAGTTATGGCCCTCCAAAGTTTCAACTGACCATAAAATGCAGGAAAATGGCCATTCTCCGTGTTAGAACACGAAGAATGTTAATTTCGCAAGAGGGTGGTCATTCTCCGTGTTAGTAACACAGAGAATGACATCCTTCGTCTTAATTTACACAAAAAATGGTCATTCTCTATGTTAGTAACACGGAAAATGGCATTTTCCGTCTTAATTTACACGAAAATGGCCATTCTCCGTGCTAAATTACACGGAGAATAACCATTATTCGTCTTAATTTACACGAAGAATGGCTATTCTCCGTGTAATTTAACACGGAGAATGGTCATTCCAGTTTTAAAACGCAAGAGAATGACAATTTCTCCGTGTTAGAAACACGGAGAACGCCATTCTCCGTGTTAATTTACACGGAGAATTGCCATTCCCAGTGTTAAAACGTAGGAGAATGACCATTCTCCGTGTAATTTAGTACGAAGAATAGCATTCACCGTGCTAAATTACATGGAGAATGGTCATTCTCCGTGTTAAATGACACGGAGAATGGTCATTCAAATGTTAAAACACAGGAGAATGACCATTCTTCGTGTTAGAAACACACAGAATGTCATTCTCCGTGTTAGTAACATGGAGAATAGCATTTTTCGTGTTAATTTACACGGAGAATGGCATTCTCCTTGTTAAAATGCAGGAGAATGACTATTCTTCTTGTTATATCGACGGTGAACAGTTGATAGAAACCTAATTTTTCTTTTTGTTTTGTGGAAAGAAATTTGACATGAATAAAGATTCAAGAGTTTTTGTTTTTCTTTCAAAACGATGCTAACTCTTATGGAAAAAAAAAGAAGAAGATATCTTCTCTCCGTAATTGATCTAATTGTCGGAAAAGAAGAAGAAGAAGAAGAAGAAGAAGAAGATAAGCGATGATCGGAGTTCGACAGAAAAAAAAAGCATGGTGAACTACGAACGATCTTTGCGATCTCTGCTGAAGATGAGAGTAATGAAATTCAGATCTCTCGTAAAAAATAGGAAGAAGACGACGAGAATCGCAATCCAAATCTGAGTTTGTGCGGAGGGATAGTTATGGTATTAATTTTGTAAATACAGAGCATCTAAAGGAAATCTTGGAATACTTAACGTGGAAATATATTGTCACGACCCGATCCCAAATTATTGGATCGAACCGGATCATGTCCAGCCTGCACCGTTGTGAGACGGCGGCAGTAAGCTGTTCTATATGCAGATATTCACAACAACATCTATACATTTGTCAGAACTTGAATATACAAAAATTTTAAAAACTTTTATTCAACAATTGAAAAGTACAACTGGAAATGAAAGAATTGAAATAAAGTGCTGAATTCAAAATTAAAAAACTCCAAAACAATAAAATTAGAAAAAAAAACTGGAAACGACTAGCTTAGCGGTCGGCTCATCGGCCTCAGGTCCTGCGTCCTCCAAGGGGGACTCTGGCAACACCACGGGGTACAAAACCGGGTCATAGTAGCTATTGTACAATAGCTCAGCATCCTCAATGTCACCTAAAAATGTGGGTCTCCAGTCAGGAGGGAGTAAGTACGAATATGTATCTCATATTTCAAGTAATAATGGAAAAGTGCAGGCTAAAATTGAAACAAATTTTTCAGCAATTTAACAATTAAAAACAATGTGATTTAAATGTGTAATCGTCTATGACCGGCTTGGGTTATATAATAGCGTCATAGCGACGCGATACGGCTTATCCCAGTGTGTAAGGGGGATAAGCTCGCACAATATGCAATATGAGGGATATTGGCCATAAATGTTACACTATTTTCCCAATCCCCACAATCAATATCAATTAATATTTGAACCCTAGGAGAGGGTTTCGTGTAGCAATGTGGTTCAAACATGCAGCTTGACAATTACTAAATAAAATACAAGAAAACATAAACGTAACTTGCCTCTGTTAATTGACTGGATCGGGAATATCGGTACCGAGGAGGAAGTCAAGTATGTCTCCGAGATCCTACAGTTGAGTACCTTGACTTATAACCATAATGAAACTATTCTAGGTGTGCTAGTTACAATCTCTAGAAGGAGACCCTAGTCAGGTTTTAAATTTATTTAATTAATCTTCTGTAACGCTTTAACGACGCGAGCTACGTGCGTTGTCAATTAGTTGGATATCTGGTTTCTAATTTACTTGGAAAAAATTAGTCGTTACCGGTTAATTTGCAAAACTTTGTATTTTTATATCATATGTATAAAACTATATTTTCTTTTTAGTGATAAAACATGGACTTCGTTAACTTACCAATATTTTATTCAAGTTAATTTATCGTGAAAAACCTTATTAGTTTTATACAAAATAATTAATACCCAAGTTATAATTACGCGTCTAATAACAAAAACCAACTCAAAAAAGAAAGTAAATACATAAACTACACAATACAGGGTCACAGCGGAATAAAATAGAAAACTGGGCTTATGCCCTTTACAAATTTTTACATAAATTAATTAATCATCTAGGCGAGCTCTGAGTGCCGCGAACGGTCCAAACAGTAGGCCGAAGCCCTGCACCAAAAATACTAACAGCAGTACCAGTTCTAAAAATAATTATAAATATAAATATAGCTGCAAAAATGCGTCTCATACTTGGTCCAAATGTCATGTTGCTGGCTAGCGCCTCAACGTACAGGAACCCTGTAGCGTTTGCGCTTCGCCGAGGCTCATTCGACCGATATGGTCGTCGCCTAACTGGTGATACAAAAATCCATGGAATCCAAAACCAGCAAATCCAATCTATAAATCATTTTGCAAAGACCAGTTTTCTTTTGAAAATAGGTTTTACTCAAATTGCTAATTTTATACGAAAATCCCTTTAAAAATATTTTCCCAAAAATTTGGGCAGCATCTCCTCTGTATTTGGGACAACCCAATCCTGGGAAAATACTAACCCAACATCAATGACTGTGCCCAAACCAGGGAACACCAAAATCCCACCAAAAGTAATTATCCAACCCGAAAACACATCACAATTATATATAGCCAAAAAACCACAGAATAATTCCGAAATAAATTCGAAAATCCCGAAATAAAGTTCGGTAAACCGAAAGCCACAGAACCAAAACAAAATGAACGAATCATTCTGAAGTGGGATTCGGAAATTCCGAAACTACAATCGCCTAAACCGAATCCCGTAACGGGATCGGAGACCGTATCATCATCGATACTAAAGTAGGGACACGGAGACACGAGATATACCTTGGGTTGCTCGGCTAGAGCTCTCAGATGATAATAGGAAAAGAAAACCACGTTCCCGCGGACTCGAGAAAGTCCCAAACTCGCGGACAGCAGCGGAAATCGTCGGAACAGCGTTGGACGGCGCTGTTGGAACAGCGGGGCGCGCACTGGAGGACGCTGGAGGGGGTTTACGGCCGGAGAAGCCGCTGGAAGTGCGGATAGCGGCTTGGGCCGCGGGTCACGGGGAAACACGCGGACAGCGAAAAATCGGCCGAGATCGACGGGAGGCGAATCCACGGACGACGAGGGGGCGCTGGACCGGGGCACGGCGGCCACAGGAACGGAGGCGGAGGGCGGGAAGCGGGGCGGCCTGGCACCGGAGCGGGAAGGCAGAGTTGCGGGGGTCCTCCGGAAAGGGTTCCGGTCGGTAGGGCCGCACGGGGACCAGACGGCGGCGACCCGCAAGGCACGCAGCGGGGCGCCAAAGGTGGCATCGGTCGGCGAGACTGCTGGCGCCGCACGGGAGGGGTCGGCCACGGGCGGGGCTCCGCCGAGGATCGGGACAGCAGCGGCAGAGTCAGGATCCGGCCCGGAGGGCTGCGCCGGTCGGGGCGAGAAGGTCGGCCGGCACAGGGATGATCGGCCGGGGCACGGGTCTGGAGTTGGGAAGAAAGATGAGAGGTAAAGAGATAGGGAGATGCTGTGAGTGATGGGAAAAAAGGAAGTGAGGGTGTTGGTCTAAAGAAGAGGGGAGAGAATGGTTAGGATTTTTTTAGGGAATAATTTTAGGGAGAGAGAGTAAGGGAACGTGGGGGAGAGGTTTATGTGAAGGAGGAAAAGAGGGTGAGAAAGAGAACGTGAGCTGGTAAAAGGGGTAGGGGGTCGGGTGGATATGTTTGGTTTTTAGTTGTTTTTTTTATTAAAAATGGGTTTGGGTTGAGGAAGATTGGCTGGGTTTGGATCCAAATCAAAACACAACCCAATAACAATAATTCTGAAATAACTAAAATATAATTAGTGAATCTACTAAATATATTACTAATAATAATGCCAAACAAACAATTTTGAAATTCCTAAATTAATTAACCAATTTAGAATCAGGGTTTTTCAACCTTCCCTCCTTAGAAAATTTCATCCTCGAAATTTCAAAGATAAGGGTCGGGTTACAATCAAAATCACTTAACCTCGATCAAAAATAGAATTTAAAACATCATGCATGCTCGGATAAAAGGCATGATCAATAGGTATAATGATAAAATATCGGCACGATCAGAATTATCTAGATATGATCTGAGATAGGGTTGGAATGTTGTTGTGATCAAAATCATTTTAGGCACGAGAAAAAAAATTTAGGTACAATTATGATCAAAAATAGGAGAAAATGAGGTCTCATGAAACAGAAAAGGAAAGAAAGAAACGAACGTCAACAGTTTATTGAGAATGCAAAAATGATGAAATCTTCTGAGTTAAGGGACTAAAAATTCCAGATCAAATTGAAATAGGATATAAGAGTTTATGACTAGGGAGAACTCAACAAGTTGTATGATGGGAGGATAGCGAGGATGATTAGAATAATATATCTATGATTAGAATGTAATACGATAGTTCCATTGAGGACTGAGTGATAATCAAAGGATAGAAAATATCGTATCACTATTTCAAGGATCAAAGATAGGATATGCAGAAAGAAAGAAAAATAATAATAATAATAACTTAAAAAAATGACAATCCTATTAATACCCCAAGCAAAAAAAAAATCAATTTCTAACTTGCTAAACTAGTTGAACTCTAAGTATCCACAGAAAACTAAGGCAGCCGCCAAGGTATTAGAACTACTCTATTTGGAATCATAAATCACCTAAATCAAATTTTCCTTCCGTCAAATATATTTTAATTTCAAGTATTTCTCTCGATCAAATCATTTTACAGCCATCATTTTTTTTGTTAGTCAGCCAAAACTGACTACATCAAAGTCACAATCTTCACTTGTTATAGTAAATCCTTAGAAAGTTGATCCATGATCTATATTCGAGAATTTCCAATTCTTGAAATCAATTGACCAAATTATAATCACTGATCAAATTTTAATCTTTAATCATGCACATGTCAATCGTTCTCATCCAAATACAATAGCAAAATATCACAAAATCTTAATTATTTTTATCATAACTAATATGAGTATCCAATGTGGTAGAAATTGCAAACACAATTGCTTCTTTTCAAAGTTGCATGCCAATAGTCTTATCCCAATTTCTCACTACTTATTCCTTCTCTAGATCCGATCATTCCATTTTTTGTAATAATCTTTTCCATGGTTATATTTGTCCCTTCTGAGTACAGTAGTCATCTAATCATAAAAGTTAATTTTCGTCAAGTATTCCTTTACTTGATACTCATATTCTCATGTTTATATATTATCCAAATTCACTTCCTCCATGGGAGAATCTTACCAATTCTTAGACTTTACTCGCTAACTCTACCTACGTCTTTCTCTATCTTCCATACTCTTCTTTAATTATACCACTCTATCAAGACTACCCAAGTTATTCTTCTATCCTTCTGTCACGACCCGCTTCCGAATAATCGGTCAAAAGTCGGACACGCCCAGCCCTCGTCGTTGGACACGACGAAGTAAGCTATACCAATACTAGGGAAAACTAACAAGTAATCATGAAAGTAAGATAACATCACAGCATCTATAAACAAAATCCCAGAAATAGTACAAGTCTATATGTTTTATTACATTCATCCAGAAATGTCAAATGTCTGACTAAGTCTCAAAATAGTAAAAATGACAAAAGGGAAAGTACTAAGCCTCTGCGGCCTCTAGGTCCAACACAGCTCCAGCTGGCTCAGCAATAATGGCAACATCCCGTCCATAGAAGGTGTCGCAAATGGCCTCCAACTCACCTGCAACTTATCCAGTCAGGAGCAGAGCAAAGTACAATTCTAGGTAATGAATATGAACATGAAATGGGTACAAGGTACAGGTAAAAGATATACAAGAATGAACAGGTAAATACAGGAAAGTAGTACAGGAACTGAGTACAGGAGATATAGTACATGAATGTAAAGTACAGGAATTGAGTACAGGAACTATAGTACATGAATGTAAAGTACAAGAATGTAATGTACAGGAATGAAACTATAATCCTGCAGTACCAGACATGATGTGCACAATATCGAAATACATCTAGTCCATGTGACCGGCTGGGGTGAGTACATGTACAGGAGTACATGAATAAGGTACGACTTAGGACCTGCGTGCACAGTGCGAGGCCTAAGCTAGGTACAGGAATATAGTAACCAGGATTGGTCACATGGCTAGTGTATTTCCCCACCCGACACTAATAAGTATAAGAGCAAGAGTACCAGAATACAGGAATACATGATGTCGTGCTATGACAGTGTCACAAGAAAGGGTACAGGAATGTAAATATACAAGACCGTAGAAGAGTACTTGCCTGGCTCCGAAAAGTACTGGTAATCAGGAACTGGATGTCTTTCTGAATTTATAATTTGTACAAGATGGTTATGAACTAAACATAATCTCTAAATTGGTATTGCAGTTCTACGTTATATTAATTCTAATCTAATCTTCTTAGGAGATAATGGCCCTTAGTTTAAAATAATCTTTAGATTTAAATACATATACTAAATGGTAAATCAACAAGTCTCACAATGCTTAATTAAGTAAGAATATTAATAAGAACATAAACCTATACAATATACCAATTGTTTTTAACTAATCACTCTAATTGGTAATCTGGATTTGACATATGGACTGTCATTCCAGGAACCACATTGGCTCTGCCTCACTCTAGTTGGCAAGCCCAACTCCACAAAACAACCCAAGGCTAGCTTACTCATAATGAATTCATAACTTCTCAAACCCAGCAACTGATTTAACAACTAGCAGTATATACATAAAGAATGTAAAACCACAATATGGCCCTTACATCATCCACCCGAACCATTGTTACCAAAATACTCCAAGGATTGAATTCAAAACAACAGTAAAAAAATGACAAATAATTATGACTCAAGTCTCCAAACCTAGCTTACTGTCAACAGAAAAATGACAAACAAAAATAACTCAACTCTCAACTCCTCATTGTCACAACATAGATTTCGAAGGAAAAAGAATAGAGAAGAAATATACTCTTCCACCCAACACAACTTATAAATATTACAAAACTGGAACAAATATAAATAAGAAAGAACATGCCAAATAGAAATAAACATACATTCAAATCAAATCCATAAAAATAAGAAATTGCCACTGCATCCAACACCCCAGTCAACTGGACACGGTTGAAATCTCAGTCTGACACGAGCAAGAGGGACACGAACACCACGCACATAGGTACAAACCATGAACAAGAATCACGAACTCACGATCAATGAACACGAACCCACGCCTCCCTCGGACACAATTCGATTCATTAGCAATAGAAGTAGACACGAAAACACGACACATGAAACAACACCCAAAACACAAGATTACATTCCTAAAATTCCCAACAAAAATTCTAAAGAAGTTTGGAATAGAAAATACCTGATGATTGCTATTGATAGCTACAAACACAACAACCTAACACAAGTCCTTTCCGAGAGTGGCCTCTATTAAGAACAGTACGAAGAATTGCAAGAACAATTTAGCTATTCTTCCAGAAAAAGGAAAAAGGATCACACACTCAAACAAGGATCAACAAAACCTACTGGATTCGATCTCGATTCTCCTCACAGATTCTCAATTCGAAATCAGGTCAGCAATAACTAAAGAAAATATAGATCAGAAATTATTCGGTCAGCTAAACAATTTATCCAGAGAAATCGATTCATATTCTAGATCTAGAAGGAAATCAAAGATCAACTCACCAAGAACTAGGTCAAGTGCTCCCATAGGTCGATGCTCCTGTTTGCTTGAGAACTGGATCGATCAGTTCAGATCTGGAAAGAATTCATCAATCAGAGTTTTGGAGGACAAGGAATTCGCTAGGGAAATAGGTTGATTTACCTACAATTTTGCGAAGTGAACGATCTGTTCACCGGAATCAGCGAGTCGACGAGATCCCGCTGCTGAGTCGAAGTGAAGAGGTACCGCCTCTAGATCACCGGAGTCAGAACCTCGTCGAGAAGCGCTCGTATGGACGGCCTCGTCGTCGCTGAGACTGCTGCGGTCGAGCTGTGCCTTCACTCTCCGCCGAAGAGCTCGGTCACCGTCATCATCAAAGCCATCGCCGGAGTCGTCGGTCGCCACGTCGTTGTCGTCGCCGTCAGTAGAAGGAGCGGAGGACTCGAGAAATTATGGGGACTCGAGACACTCGAGAGCACTCGAGAGTTCGAGAGACATAGAGAGTATTAATGGCTCAGCTCTCTCTCTCTCCAGAATCAATTGTTTTTAAAGGAAAGATTTGGTAATCTTTCAAAAAGGCCCCCCCACCCCCGCTACTACTCCTTTCTGCCTGAGTCCCTCCATTTCATTAATTTTTTAAAATAATCCTGCCCCTTTCCACTATTTACAGAAAATCAGAAAAACAGCTAGGAAAAAAATAAGTTGAGTGGGGACCACTCTAAAAATTTGTAACAAACTTTTGAAATTCGAAATCCTGTTCTAAATTTCCCTCCAAAATAGATTATCAATTTAAATAAAAATCAATCTATTATTTAGACTAGTAATAACAATTATATGAAATTTAGAAATCGAAATTGTTTATTTAAGAAACTGGGAAGTGGAGTTACAAATCTCCCTCCCTTAAAAAATTTCGTCCTCGAAATTCAAGGAACACAAAAATCTCAGCAATTCACAAGAATCCAAACACCAGTCATTTATTGAAAATAGAATACCATAAAACAAAGTACAATCAAATCAATCAAATAGAGTGGGATAACGCGCCCGCATCTCGTCTTCACGCTCCGATGTGGACTCTTCCGGAGAGTGATGTCTCCACATGACGCGGACAAGAGAAATAGTCTGGTTCTGCAAGCGCTTCTCCCTCCGATCGAGGATCTCTACTGGCTGCTCCTCGTAAGTCAATCTCGGAACCACCTCCAGCTCGAAATAGTCCACCACATGGCTCGGGTCTGGAATGTATCGTCGAAGCTGAGATACGTGGAAAACCTCGTACACTTCCTCCAAGCTAGCTGGAAGCACCAGTCGATATGCCACCTCGCCAATCCGTACCGTCACGTCGAAAGGTCCGATGAATCTCGGACTGAGCTTCCCGCCTCTGCCGAATCTGATGACACCCCTAGTCGGTGAGATCTTCAGGAATACTCTGTCTCTAGCCTCGAACTCAAGTGGCCGTCTGCTGCTATCCGCCCAATGCTTCTGCCGATCCTGTGCAACTCTGATACGCTCCCTGATCAGTCTGACTTTCTCTGCTGAGTCTACCACCATCTCTGGCCCAAGTAAAGCTCTCTTGCCAATGTCGTCCCAAGATAACAGCGTGCGACATCTCTGCCCATACAATGCCTCGAACGGGGTCATCTCGATGCTGGCCTGATAACTGTTGTTATAGGCAAACTCCACTAGATACAAATGGTCCTCCCACGAACCGTCGAAGTCGAGTGCGCAAACCCGCAGCATGTCCTCCAAGGTCTGAATGGTCCTCTCGGACTGCTCGTCCGTCTGTGGATGATAGACGGTGCTGAACTTCAACTGTGACCCCAAGCTCAGCTGTAGACTCCTCCAGAAGTGTGATGTGCAGCGACTGTCTTTGTCTGATACGATGCTGACCGGCACTCCGTGAATCCGTACGATCTGTCGCATGTAGAGGTCTGCAAGCTTCTCGGTCGACAGCTCAACCTTGAACGGAATAAAATGAGCAGACTTTGTCAATCTGTCCACGATCACCCAAATAGCGTCCTTGCCACTGGGAGTACGCGGCAATCCAGAGACAAAGTCCATGGTAATATGCTCCCACTTCCATTCCGGGATAGGTAAGTGCTGGAGTAGTCCTGCTGGTCTCTGGCGCTCCGTCTTGACTTGCTGGCACACAAGACATCTGGAAACAAATCTGGCAACCTCTCTCTTCATCTCATACCACCAAACATACTCCTACAGATCCTTGTACATCTTGGTAAATTCAGGATGTATAGAATACTGCGATTGGTGGGCCTCCTGCATCACCTCCTCCCACAAGTCCTTGGGCGCACACAGCTAGCTCCCGTGCCTCAAGGATCCGTCCTCCGCAATGGTGAAGTCGTCGAGCAGTCCTGCCTCCGTCTGAGCTCTAAGACATTGGAGTCCTACATCAAGAATCTGGGCCTCCTTAATATTCTCTAGCAGTCCTGACTGTATCAACATGTGCATCATCTGTTCTCCCAGTCCTGGTAGTACAATCTCAATCCCAAGGCTCTCAAGGTCCTCCAATAGATGCTGGTCCATTGTGAGATACATGGCAACAGGATATCGACTAAGAGCATCTGCTACCACATTCGCCTTTCCAGGATGGTACTGCAGACTGATGTCGAAGTCTTTCATGAGTTCCAGCCATCTGCGCTGTCTTATATTTAGCTCCTTCTGAGTGAAAACATACTTCAGGCTTTTGTGGTCCGTGAAGATGTCTACTCTCTTCCCGTATAGGTAATGCTTCCACAGTTTCAGGGCAAATATGACTGCTGTAAGCTCCAAGTCATGTGTGGGATAATTCTTCTCATGGGGCCTCAACTGTCTAGAAGCATAAGCTATGACCTTCTTGTTCTGCTCAAGCACACATCCCAAGCCTTTTCCTGAAGCATCGCTGTAAATGATGAATCCTTCCGATCCTGATGGCAAAGCTAGAACTGGTGCTGTCGTGAGTCTTCTCTTCAATTCTTCAAATGCTGACTGGCAGGCGTCGCTCCAGATGAACTCCTCGTCCTTCCGCGTAAGCTTCGTCATAGGCTCTGCTATCCTAGCGAAGTCCTTCACGAACTTCCTGTAGTATCCTGCTAGACCCAGGAAACTACGAAGCTCTGCTACCGACTTGGGAGGTGCCCATGCTTCTACTGCTTCAATCTTCTTGGGATCCACAGAAATCCCCTCTCCAGTCACTACGTGCCCCAAAAACTCCACTCGGTCCAAG
The DNA here is from genome assembly GCA_029216955.1 of Iris pallida. Classification (NCBI taxonomy): domain Eukaryota; kingdom Viridiplantae; phylum Streptophyta; class Magnoliopsida; order Asparagales; family Iridaceae; genus Iris; species Iris pallida. The sequence goes on along the minus strand of JANAVB010027411.1, from coordinate 16,140 downwards.
AAAACTTACATTTCGAGAGTTTTTCGTACAACTTCTCCTTTTGCAGAATCTCTAAAATAATTCGCAGGTGCTTTACGTGCTCCTCCTCTGTCTTCGAATAGGTCAGAATGTCGTCAATGAAGACTACGACAAACTTATCCAAATATTTGTGGAAGACCTTATTCATCAGGTTCATAAACACAGCTGGGGCATTAGTGAGTCCGAACGGCATCACCAGAAACTCATACTGGCCGTATCGGGTGTTGAAGGCTGTCTTCGAAATATCCTGCTCTCGAACCTTCATCTGGTGGTATCCTGACCGAAGATCAATCTTAGAAAAGACCTTTGCTCCACTAAGCTGGTCAAACAGCTCATCAATCCGTGGTAAAGGGTATCTATTCTTGATGGTGATATTGTTGAGTGTACGGTAGTCAATGCACATCCTTACCGTCCCATCCTTTTTGGGCACGAAAAGTACCGGTGCTCCCCAGGATGAAGCACTGGACCGAATAAATCCTATGCCCTCTAGCTCATCAATCTGCGCCTTCAACTCTGTCGCTTCCTTCGGGTTGATCTTGTAACAATATTGTAACTTCGGCGCTGATCCGGGCAATAGGTCGATGCTGAACTCCACATCTCGATCTGGCGGCAATCCTGGCAGCTCCTCGGGGAAGACGTCGAGAAACTCTGCGATAAGTGGATGCGGCAACTCCTGGTCTTCTGTAACAGCTCCGAAGTAGACTCCCTCTGGCCTCTCTGCAACTCGTCGGCTGATCTCGAACGGTGGAACTCTTGGCGGGCTGAAGATCACCTTCTCTTCATGGCAGTCTATTACGGCAAATTGCTCGCTCATCCAGTCGATGCCGAGGACTATATCAAATTCGGGCAGTTGCATCACTAGAAGTCGAGCTCTAATCTCTCTCCCAGCAATAGTGATAGGGCATTCCACCATCTCACTCACTGGCACCAACCCTCCTCCTGTCATAATCCGACAGTTCCTCCTAGTGGGCTTGGGTGTGAAGCCGTGTCTATGTAGAAACTCATATGATACAAAGCTATGTGTGGCTCCAGAATCAAACAATGCAATGGCAGGGAAAGAATGTAAAAGTATAGAACCTGTTATCACATCCGGTACTGCCTCATCCTCCTCAACTGCCGCCATGACGTAAGGACGTCCCTGCTGCTGTCCTCCCCTGTGCTGACGCTGCGCAAACTGCTGCTGCTGAGTGGGTAAAGCTGGTCCCCTCTGTGGTACAGCTGGTAGAGCTCTGGGTGGTGCAGGTGGTGGTCCTCCAGCTCCTCTTGGTCCTCCAGTCAGCCTAGCCGCAGCCTGTAGGCAGTCCCTCATCTGGTGCGCGTTTGATCCGCAGAATAAGCAGAGTCCGAGCCTCATGCGGCACTCGTCGAAGCGGTGTCCCGGCCGATAGAAGAATGTGCAAGTAATCCCCTGCTGCTGTCTCTGATACTGATGTGCAGGAGCTCTGGCTGGTCGATGCTGCTGCTGTGCTAGCTGTTGAGGTCTCGCCTAAGTCTGAGTCTGGACCCTCTTTGCTGGTGTCTAGAAACTGCTGCTGCCCACGTCTCGGTCCCTCTTCAGCCTTGGGTCTGCCTCCTTCTCAACTGTCTGGGCGATCTTAAGGATGCTAGAGTAGGTAGTCGCCTGGCTAATTGCCACCGCATGTCGCAGCTCCCTGGTGAGACCCTTTTTGAATCTCCAGGCCCTGTCCTCTGGCTCTCTAACTAGGCTCTCAGCGAACCTGCTGAGCCTAGAAAACTCCACAGTATACTGTGCCACCGTTATCGTCCCCTGCTGCAGTGCCTCGAACTGCATCCTCAGCTCATCCCTCTCCACCTCTGGAAAGAATTTCTCCTTGAACAGAGTTTTGAAATTTGTCCAAGACACCTGGGGCTCTGCCAACTGGGGGTCCTCCCGGTACCAAGCTCTGGCCAAGTCGAAGAGTCGTATGCTAGCCACCGCCACTTTCTGGTCCTCTGGAATATGCGCCATGCTCAAGGTCCTCTCTGCATTCTCCAGCCACTCATCTGCATAGATCATCCCCTCGTCGCCCTAGAAGTCCATCGGGAAAAGGTTCTGGTACTCCTTGGCTGTCCCTGGTCTCGGTCCTCGTGGTACTGGAACTGCTGCTGGAGCTGGTGCTGGAGCTGGTGCTGCCGGCTCTCTGGTCCTAAGTGCGTCGACGACAGTCGCTCTGAACTGCGCTGCCTGATGGTTCTGGGCCTCTAGAAAGTGCTGAAACATCGCCATCACCTGGGTGCCATCGAACATCATCGTCGGAGGCAGCAATGGAAAGATAGGAGGCGCTGGCGGAAGCTGATTTGCCTGAACATCCAGTGCGGCCTGCTCTGAACCGCCTATAACTCTAGTACCGACTGCAACTCCAGAATCGCCTGTAACTCCTGGCTGATCTGCGGTCTTCCTGGTGGCGACCATCCTGCATAAAAAAAAACTTCGTGATTGATAAAACCTAATCTACCAGAAAAATAAATATTTATATAATAACCATATGTACCCGATATATCCATTTTCCTATGCTGTGATTCAAGTTTCCTAGTGTAAATCAAGTCCTCCAATAGTACGCTAAATCCTAGGTACCATTAGGATAGACCTGCATGGGCCACCACTAAAAATATGTCACGACCCGCTCTCGAATAATCGGACACGAGTCGGACACGCCCAGCCTTCGTCGTTGGACACGACGAAGTAAGCTGTACCAATACTAGGGGAAACTAACAAGTAATCATGAAAGTAAGATAACATCACAGCATCTATAAACGAAATCCCAGAAATAGTACAAGTCTATATGTTTTATTACATTCATCCAGAAATGTCAAATGTCTGACTAAGTCTCAAAATAGTAAAAATGACATAAGGGAAAGTACTAAGCCTCTGCGGCCTCTAGGTCCAACACAGCTCCAGCTGGCTCGGCAATAATGGCAACATCCCGTCCATAGAAGGTGTCGCAAATGGCCTCCAACTCACCTGCAACTTATCCAGTCAGGAGCGGAGCAAAGTACAATTCTAGGTAATGAACATGAACATGAAATGGGTACAAGGTACAGGTAAAAGGTATACAAGAATAAACAGGTAAATACAGAAAAGTAGTACAGGAACTGAGTACATGAGGTATAGTACATGAATGTAAAGTACAGAAATTGAGTACAGGAACTATACATGAATGTAAAGTACAGGAATGTAATATACAGAAATGAAACTATAATCCTGCAGTACCAGACATGATGTGCACAATATCGAAATACATCTAGTCCATATGACCGGCTGGGGTGAGTACATGTACAGGAGTACATGAATAAGGTACGACTTAGGACCTGTGGGCACAGTGCGAGGCCTAAGCTAGGTACAGGAATATAGTAACCAGGATTGGTCACATGGCTAGTGTATTTCCCCACCCGACACTAATAAGTATAAGAGATTGCCACTTCATCCAACACCCCAATCAACTGGACACGGTTGAAATCTCAGTCTGACACGAGCAAGAGGGACACGAACACCACGCACATAGGTACAAACTGTAACTCCACCTCCCAGTTTTTCTAAAAAATAGTAAATAATTCAATTTCTATAAATTGTGTTCTTGTTATTATTAGTTTCAATATTAAGTTAGTTTCAGTTATATTTTTGGAAATATTTTGGAGGGATTAATTCTGGACAATTGGAAGTTGTTGTAACAACTTTTATATTTTTTTTCTTATTTTAAAAACTGTTTTTAAATATATTATGAAATTATGAAAAGAAAGAGGGTTTATTTGAAAAAATTTCTATTAATAAGGGTGCGGGTTAAATACTGAAAAGGGGCAGGGTAACTTTGCTTAATTGTCGAGAGCAGGGGGGGTTATTTGCAAATGCTCCATAATTTTTGTGTTATAACTGACGGTTCGAGAGGAGAGAGAGCACCACTCATTCCTCTCTGACTCCTCGTTTCCTCCGCTGTTCTTGAGTCTTCTGATCTCGAACAGAGCGCCGACCCTTGGGTTCCCAGTCCCGCCGACGACTTTTGACGGTAACTTGATGGCGACGGCGACTATGATGGCGGTGGCGATGGCGACCTTGGTGGTGGTGTCGACTTGAGCAGAGCGGCGACCTATCCTGACGAAGCGACTTTTGACGGCGACTTCGACTCTGATGGTGATGGCGATGGCGATGAACGATGGCTGGGTCTAGGCGAGCTTTCCTCGATGCCTAGGCGCTGCTTCAACTGAGCTTCAGATGTGATCCTTCTTCTCTCCGACGATCTTTCGAGGCTTCGACTTCTTAAGGGTAAACCCTAGCTTTATGTTGTAGATCTATGTCAGATCTGTAGATCTGACCGTTGCCTTTTCTTTTTGCAAAGATCTATGATGAGATCTCGAGGAGATCTCTGAGATCCACGGATCTATGATGAACTTGACTAAAGTTCGAGAATCATTTTTGACTATATGTTGATCTTGAGAAGATTTCTGAGATCCTCTTAGATCTGTGATAAAATCTTTGTAGATCGTTGCATGCTATTAGATCTATGATGTTCTTCATAATTTTAGCTAGATCTTGTAGATCGGTTCTGTTAATGGTGTATGTGTGTGGGGATCTGTGGATCTACTTTGGGTTCTGAAGTTGATCTCTGTTATTTAAGATCTATGCTGATCTAATGATTTTGTCTGGATCTCGAAGTATTGTTCTGCTTTCTAACATCTGTGATAGATCAGTAGATCTGAGCATTTTCTTTGAAGATCATTAGAGATCTGTTATTATGTGTGCAGAATCGATTAGATCTATGAGTTTTAAACTTAGATCTGGAAATCGGGACAAGTTCTTCACAGAACTTGTAGATCTGAGAATTTGGGTTCATTTCTGAAGACTGAGATCTTGTGTCCTGACACTCATGTGTCGGACACTGCATGCATGATTATTTTTCATTCTTCTGTGATGGAAGTTGTTTACTCTTTTGTAACTCTTATTTTTTTCTTTCTGTTCGAGCTACTCTGGGTGTTCGTGTCGGTTGGACCGTGTCGTGTCCGGATTGGATGGTTGGAGTATTCTGTGATCATTGCTTGGCGTGAACCTGCTGTTGGACTTGATGTTAAACCTGCTGTTGTACCCTGACCGTATCGTACCTACTGTTGTGTCCGATGTTCGTGTCGGATATGAGGAAGATGACCCTGTGAATGTGTTGAACCTGCTGTTGGACTTTTGATGGGCTGAACCTTGAGTTTGGGCTTGCATTGGGCTTGCGTTGGACTTAGTTGGGCTAGCTGAATATTCAAGTTATTATTATTTTTCATAATCTATTATTTTATTGTAATTATGGAGTGGGCTGGTGTAACACCCACTTTTTGAAATAAGGGTATTTTAGTCATTTTAGCCATTTTAGTCATTTTGTGATTTTCTAGATATTATTGACTTGTGATTGATTTAGCCTTTGGTCTAACTTTAGAAAACCCACATTAGAGACTAACCATGACCTATGATGAGTATCTAGCTAATTAGATTTTATTTTTAGGCTTGGTTTAATTTAGAAGCCATTTGGCTATTTTTAGGCTAATTAATTAATTGGCCTTTGTAGCCTTTTGTTAATTGAGCTTAAACTCAACTTAAATAGAGGAGTGGGACCCATGAACCATCCTTGACCCTATTAGGACTCCTATGGCCGGCCAAAACAGGAAGCATTGCATTGGAATAGACACCCCCTTTACAAAACCCTAGTTTCCAGCTCTCCAAAACCCTAACTTTTTCATCCGACCTCCGTTTCACCTCAAACGAAGTGCGTTGTGATCGTGGGAAGGAGGAATTTGCTGGAGCATTGTTAGCAAGGAGTTGGAGGCGTTTGCTCGGTGGAAACTGGTCGTCTCATCGATCGAGGAGTCAGTTTCTTAATTTTTCAACTCGTAATAGGTAAACCCCTAAACTCTATAGTTTCTTCTGATTTTTTCTTCATGGTAGCATGTATCTAGGTACCCTAGATCCACCCATGAAGTTTGGTTAAGTTTCGTGTCCGTTTGATAGGGTATCGGACACGTATCGGATTAGGTTTAGAAGTGTTCGATAAAATTCCTATTAGATTTCGATCATGTTTATTTTGTGATCTAATTTCACGAATTTATAGACCTATAGGTCAGGATTCCAAAGCCCTAGGTTCTTGGTTGAATCGACACGTTTTCGTGTCCGAAACAGGACACGCACGTGCAGCACGATGACCGTGCGCGTGTCCTGCTACTGCTGTGTCCTTTCTCTTTGGACACGGCAATTCAACCCAAGATTTTTGGTCGGAAGCTAGGCTCCACGATTGACAGCACACTCGTAAAATTTTGTTGGATTTTGTGGAGCATAGAGAGAGAAATCGAGACGGCATCGCTCGCGGCCTGTCGCGCGCGCGTGAAGAACGCGCGTCCGATACGCACTTCGTGCGACTCGGACACGTGGCAAGGATCCTGTACAGGCACGTGGATGTGTAGCCCAATAGTTGGGCTACGTGTACGAGCAACCACGTGTCCTACCTTGCGCTGTGTCGAGACCTAGACCGTGTGACACGCGTGCACGAGAATTAGTTCAGTTTTGGATTTTTCGTGTCCAGGACACTTCGTGTCCTATTTTGTTGGATACGATTGCACCAGCACCCCATAATTAGGCCCAGGACACGTTACCAACCTTCAGGTTTGAATATTAATAGGTTTTTCGATGTTCTTGGTTGTGAGTAGGTTCGAATGTTAGGTATCGGGATACCAGGTTGCATTATCAGTTTTTTGTTATTTTTGTTTGGTTTGATTCATGTGTAATCTTGTAGACACAATCTACAGATTCCTTTTGACCTATACAAGAGCCTACCTACTAGTTTACAATAGGTTAGAGCCTTGATCGAATTTTGGGTAGACTCATAGATTTGAGTCTTCTAAACAATTCAGATTTTTAGATTAATGTGTTCTGTTCTTCAGTTCAGTTTTCCTCTCTTCCTTTGATTGGGTACATAAATATTTTAGGTATTATGCTAACCCACAGTTCCTATTTAACCTCACATATGTGATTACCCATTAGGTTGTAGTCGAAGGTTTGAATTTAGGCTTTGAGTTTTGAGTATTAGACTTCTCTATTTCCTTCTCCTGTTCTTAGTTAACCTTGTTTCAGATTTCATAAACTTTGATGTGAAATCATGTAGATGCTCATCTACAGATCCTTCTAGACCTATATAGGTGATTACTTACTTTTGCATCATAGGCAAGGGGGTGGTAATCGGATTGGGTTGACACTTAGTATCGAGTTTCATTAGCAGTTCAGATTTTGAAATTCAGAGATTGAATCTCTGTTCAGATTCAGATCTCTTGATATTGCTATGCAAACTGAAACCTACATGTCCTATTTAACCCTTCTTTTAGATACCTGTTAGCTCACTTAATGACTAGGCTGTGTTAGGAATCAGGTTAGCCATGGGTATTGGGATTGGTTAGAATTCCAATTTTTAATTCTTGTTTACCTGTTTAATATTGTTGTTCAAGTTTAGCTGTAGGTTTCATTTGATTCCTGTTTTAGCTAAGCCACAGACCTATGTGACCACACCTTTGTGATTTCTGTAGATTGCATCATGAAGTTAGGCTTTGTTCAAGTTTTGGGCTTAGCATAGGCTTCCTAAGTATCTATGTGGGATATCAAGGATAGGTGTTCACCTATAACTGTTTAGTGACCTTTGATCTAACTGTTTCAGTTTAGATAGTTAGTTAGCTACTTGTGGATACCAAGTTTAGTAGGTTTGGTAATGACAAGTTTAGCCTATTGATTAGTTTAAGAGTTGGTGAAGGGTAGGATGGATCCTAATTTTGAGGGTATTAAATAGTTGGTAGGATTTTGGTATGAGGATGCATAGGAAATTGATATGTAGGACTAGTATTGACCTAAAAGTGGACTTGTAGACTAGTTGACCAACTTGACCTAGTTTGACTAGTTTGGTTGACCAAAGTTGACCCAAGGTTGACTATAACTTAGATTGCCCCAAATCATGTGGAATTTGCTTTAAAGACTTTTTTTATGATATTTTAGACTGTATTTTGACATGTGGTTGTTTTAAATAGGATCGTATTACTCCAGTCCAGTCACTTTTCATCATCAGCAGTTCGGATTACCAGACGAGTACATTCTCTGATCTTTTCATGCTTCTTTGGATATGTACTCTTGTTATAGACTAGTATACTTGATGCTGACACGTCGTTCACACGGATCGGTACCCTATGGATCTTTTCATGCGATGTTATCCCCTCGGATACATCGAGTATGTCATGTTTCATGTACTTTATCATGTTCATCATGTACTCCATGTATTCACTTTTATCCATGTGCACTCATGTGTTATTCATGTACACTCATGACCACATGAGCCCCATGTATACAGTAGTTGTTATCCATGTGCAATAACATAACATGCTTCGATCCTTGTGTATTGGTTGGGGGCAGGGAGAGTGTAGTTGGTTATGTGATCATTATCCCCAGTAGTTATCCATGTGCATTCCATAGCTGTATCCATGTGCAACCCAAGCTGTTTACATAACCAATTCATGCTCTATTTCACGTAGAAGGTTATATTCCTTATTTATCATATTTATATCTCAGTTATATCTTCTCTCCTGTTGATTTCTCTTTACAGCGTTTCATGTATAATTTTCTATAGCTTGCTTTATATGTCCATTCCTGATATGAACTGTTGTGAGAGATATGTGCGTTCCGTCCTGACTGGGCATGTTGAAAATTTTACAGGTGATGATGAGGAGTACTGTCCTACTTATTATGGCGTTGGCTTAGATGACACTGGCGACGTGGACCCACAGGAGGATCCCACAGTCGCTGAGGACTTGCCCATAGTCTAGCTGAGACTTAGCACTTTATTTTACATCTCCTTTTGAGACTTTTTATGAGTTGTACTTGAGATATTTTTGGTGGTTTACACCTATACTTTATTGTGACTTTCTTGAGATTATTCTTCTGTTCCATCTTAGTATTGTGATTGAGTTACGTATTATTTTTACTCTTTTTATAGCTTGGTTAGATTGTGTTAGATATGGTGACTCAGGACAGCGTTCTACCGCCGACACTAAGGCGTAGGCTGGGCGTTCGTTACTTCTCATGCCCTCACACTGGGTGCGGGTCGTGACACATTTTTAGTGGTGGCCCATGCAGGTCTTCGATCACAACTAGTGTGATTCGTAGTGGTACTCGAACTAGAGTATCATTACAACCTGCAGTAGGATATAGGAATAAGTTAAATTACTCAATCACATTAGGAAAAATTCTTACCAATTCTTGCTGTTAATTGTCTCCCTTTGAGAAACAACTGTCCTCCTTTGATGATTTCGCTTCCTTTCAGTAATTGATTTCTTGTTTGATCTGTCTTCAGGATGGTGGAGACACGATCGCAGTACTCTGGCTCCAGGAATGCCACTGAGAGGTCGGCTACTTCTCGTCCGACCCAGCCGGCTCCAGGGACCACAGTGCCTCTTTTTCCAGCTCAGGTGGACCCATCTACTCTTGGGGGTGCTCCTCCCCAGTTCGGAGGACCACCCTAGGAGTACAGGGGATGCTACCACTACCACCCCAGGGGACTATTGATGCGGCACAGTGTTTCGCTCTCATTCAGCAGATGATGGAGATGCAGCGACGACAGTCAGATGACATGAGGCAGGGTATTGATAATGCCCACCAGTTAGCGATGGTGGCAGTGGAGAGGGCAACTGCCCCACCCCAAGGAGGCAGATTCAGCCATACCAGCCGAGGACTCCAGGTATTCAGGATTTCCAGAAGATGAGGCCACGGGACTTCAAGGGTACAGAGGGTATCCTTTACGCGGACGACTGGATCGAGCACATAGAGGAGATTTTCCGTCTCGCAGAGATACCGGCTAGACTCCAGGTAGAAGCAGCAGGCAGTATGATGCAGGACCTTGCCCGTACTTGGTACCAGACTGACCCCAGAGTTGGTACTAGGGGCAACCTTGGGAGGAATTTAAGAGGCTCTTCAAAGAGAAGTTCTTCCCCGATACTGCACTTGGCACGTTGGAGACGCAGTTCGAGAACCTGGTTCACGGAAACTAGACTGTAGAGGAGTACGCCGAAGAGTTCTGCCGCCTGGGCAGATTTGTGGAGGGCCTTAGTGAGACAGCGAAGGCGAGAAGATTCAGGAAGGATTTGGTTAAGGAAGTCAAGTCCTTAACCAAGAGCAATAGGAGTGCTACATTTGAGGAGATTTTGATGGGAGCCATGGCAGCAGAAGATGATTTAGAGTTGAAGCAGAAGAGAGGCCGTGATTTCCATACAACTAGTGGCAGTGGAGGGCCAGCCAAGAAGCCCTATTTTCAGCACCAGCATCAGCAGAAGTCCTTCCAGCAGCAGAGGCCATTCCAGCAGACACAGCAGAGACAGGGTCAGCAGGCACCGAGACAGCAGCAGGCTACCATTTGTGACTTCTGTAAGAAGCCAGGGCACAAGTGGAGTGAGTGCAGGAAGAGCTCGGCAAGTGCATGCTCTGTGGTTCATCAGAGCATCAGTTGAGGGACTGTCCTGAGGCTTTCGTGCGTAAAGGACAGGGAGCAGGGACCAAGGCACCAGTAGAGCAGCAGAGAGGACCCTTACCGACTCAGCAGCAGAAGTTTGTTCAGCATCAGCAGCATGCCAGAGGAGGCCAGCAGGGGCGAGCTTTCGCCATGGCATCAGAGGATACCGAGGCAGTAGGCGATCTGATAGCAGGTTCTGTTCTTATCGACTCTTTTCCCGCATTCGTATTATTTGATTCAGGTGCTTCCTATAGTTTCGTATCTGTATCTTTTGCCGTTAGACACCATCTTTCTTCTGAACCATTGCCTAGGACTTGCAAGATCACGACTGGGGGTGGTATTATCCTTGTCAGTGATATTTGCAAGAATCGGAGAGTAGTTTTGGGAGACCGAGAACTAGATGTGAGTCTGATCGTGATGCCACTACCGAACTACGATATTGTACTCAGTATGGTTTGGTTGAGCAGGCACCATGCCATTATAGATTGTTGCGGGAGTAGAGTTCTTTTCTGCATACCAGGAGAGCTAGAGTTCGAGTTCACCAGATGAGAGTCAGAGCAGAGCAGTGGAGTTTTCTACGGAGCTTCAGTAGAGGAGCAGAGTGTGCCACATCCACTGATATCTGAGTTTATGGATGTGTTTCCAGAGGAGTTGCCAGGGTTGCCTCCGGACAGGGATGTGGAGTTCTCTATAGACTTGATACCCGGCACAGAGCCGATATCTCTGTATGTCTATAAAGTGAACAATAGTGAGCTAGTGGAGCTGAAGAAGCAAGTGGATGAGTTACAGGACAAAGGCTTCATCCGATCGAGATCTTCACCATAGGGTATGCCAGTACTTTTTGTACCGAAGAAGGATAGGTCGGTACAGATGTGTATCGACTACAGGGCACTCAACGGCCTCACGATCAAGAATAAGTACCCGCTGCCGAGGATCGATGATCTGTTCGACCAGCTGAGGGAGCGAAGGTATTTTCCAAGATTGATCTGAGGTCAGGATATCACCAAGTGAAGGTGAAGAAGGAGGATATACCGAAGACAGCTTTCAGGACTCGGTACGGTCAGTTTGAGTTCATGGTGATGCCGTTTGGGTTAACTAACGCCCCGGCGGTGTTCATGAACTTGATGAACAAAGTGTTCCACCAGTACTTGGACAAGTTCGTGGTGGTGTTCATCGATGACATTCTAGTGTATTCGAAGACCCCAGAGGAGCATGAGGAGCATTTGAGAGTGGTTCTGGAGACTCTCAGGAAGGAGCAGTTGTACGGCAAGCTCTCGAAGTGTGAGTTCTTCTTGGATCGAGTTGATTTCTTGGGTCATGTGGTGACCGGAGATGGGATCTCGTCGACCCGAAGAAGATCAAGGTAGTTGAAGCGTGGACAGCACCGAGTTCAGTCGCAGAGATCAGGAGCTTTCTAGGATTGGCAGGATACTACAGGAGGTTTGTTCAAGATTTTTCCCGGGTTGCAGAGCCATTAACTAGGCTGACCCGGAAGGACGCAGAGTTTGTCTGGTCAGAGGTGTCAGGTTGCTTTCGATGAGCTGAAGAAGCGACTGATGACAGCCCCGATTTTGACGTTGCCATCAGGATCAGACGGGTTCACCATCTACAGTGACGCCTCGGGAAAGGGTTTGGGTTGTGTCTTGTAGCAGCATGGGAAGGTGATTACCTATGCCTCCAGGCAGTTACGTCCGCATGAGAAGAACTACCCTACCCACGACTTGGAGTTGGCGGCGGTTATCTTTGCTCTAAAGCTGTGGAAGCACTATCTATACGGAGAGCGTGTGGAGATCTTTACAGACCACAAGAGCTTGAAGTATGTGTTTACACAGAAAGAGCTTAACATGAGGCAGCACAGATGGTTGGAGTTGATGAAGGATTTTGATATTTCATTGCAGTACCACCCAGGGAAGGCCAATGTGGTTGCCGATGCCTTAAGTAGGTATCCGGTAGCTATGTGCTTGATGATGGATCGTCATCTATTAGCAGATTTGGAGAGTTTTGGGATCGAGGTGATCATGCCAGGAGTTCAGATGCAGATGTGGGGCCTGCAGATTCAGTCGGACTTGATAAGAGGATCAAGTCAGCTCAGTTCGACGATGTTGTCCTGCGGTGTATCCAAAGCAGTTCAATTAGGAGTGGCAGATGTGGAGTTCAGCATTGCAGAGGACGGCGCATTGAGGCACGGTTCCAGACTGTGTATGCCTAGTGGGAAGCTTCGGGAGCAGGTTATGCAGGAGGCCCATCGCTCTCAGTACACCATGCATCCAGGTGCCAACAAGATGTATAGAGACTTGAAGGAACATGTATGGTGGTATGGGATGAAGCGGGATGTAGCACGCTTCGTTGCCAGGTGCCTAGTCTGCCAGCAGGTTAAGGCAGAGAGACAGAGACCAGGAGGACTATTGCAGCCATTGCCCATCCCAGAGTGGAAGTGGGAGCACATCACGATGGATTTTGTTTCGGGATTGCCACGTACACCAGGAGGGAAAGACGCGATTTGGGTCATCATGGACAGGTTGACCAAATCGGCCCACTTTTTGCCATTCAAAGTGGGGACGTCTACTGAGAAGTTGGCGGAGATGTATATGCGGCAGATTGCCAGGATACATGGAGTTCCGGTGAGCATTGTCTAGGATCGGGATAGTCGTTTCACTTCCCATTTTTGGCAGAGTTTGCAGGCTAGTTTGGGTACTCAGCTCAAATTCAGTACTGCATACCACCCTCAGATGGACGGACAGTCGGAGAGGACTATTCAGACTCTCGAGGACATGCTGCAGACTTGTGTCCTAGATTTTGGAGGTTCTTGGGAGGACCATTTGTATTTAGTGGAGTTTGTATACAATAACAGCTTCCAAGCCAGTATTGAGATGTCACCATTCGAGGCCTTGTACAGACGTAGATGTCGTACTCCCTTGTCGTGGGATGACGTTGGAGAGCAAGCTTTATTGGGACCGAAGATGGTTGTTGACGCAGCCGAGAAGGTGAAGCTTATCAGAGATCGACTTCGCGTGGCACAGGACAGACAGCGGCATTGGGCCGATAGCCACCGAAGACCTTTGCAGTTTGAGGTTGGAGATATGGTATTCTTGAGGATTTTACCGACTCGAGGCACTATTCGTTTCGGTGGAGGAGGAAAGCTTAGCCCACGTTATGTCGGACCTTTCGTTATCAGCGAAAGGGTTGGCGATGTGTCATACAGACTGGATTTACCGCCTTCCTTAGCGGGAGTCCACAATGTATTCCACGTATCGCAGTTGAGACAGTATGTGGCAGATCCTAGCCATGTACTGGACCATTCCGAGATTGAGGTGGGACCTACTCTCCGTTATCCAGAGCAGCCTGTAGAGATTTGGATCGACGGGAGAGGTGATGAGGAATCAGACAATACCATTAGTTCGCGTAGCATGGAGGCATCACTCTCCCGGTGAGTCTACTTGGGAGAGAGAGGATGAGATGCGCGAGCAGTACCCTTATCTTTTTCAGCAGTGAGGTATAATTTCTATCTTTCCTACTTATACAGCTTGTCTTTAATTTCGAGGACGAAATTATTTTTAAGGAGGGTAGACTTGTAACACCCACTTTTTAAAATAAGAGTATTTTAGTCATTTTAGCCATTTTAGTCATTTTGTGATTTTCTAGATATTATTGACTTGTGATTGATTTAGCCTTTGGTCTAACTTTAGAAAACCCACATTAGAGACTAACTATTACCTATGATGAGTATCTAGCTAATTAGATTTTATTTTTAGGCTTGGTTTAATTTAGAAGCCATTTGGCTATTTTTAGGCTAATTAATTAATTGGCCTTTGTAGCCTTTTGTTAATTGAGCTTAAACTCAACTTAAATAGAGGAGTGGGACCCATGAACCATCCTTGACCCTATTAGGACTCCTATGGCCGGCCAAAACAGGAAACCCCCATCCCCTATATAAGCATTGCATTGGAATAGACACCCCCCTTTACAAAACCCTAGTTTCCAGCTCTCCAAAACCCTAACTTTTTCATTCGACCTCTGTTTTACCTCAAACAAAGTGCATTGTAATCGTGGGAAGGAGAAGAATTTGCTGGAGCATTGTTAGCAAGGGGTTGGAGGCGTTTGCTTGGTGGAAACTGGTCGTCTTAGCGATCGAGGAGTCAGTTTCTTAATTTTTCAACTCGCAATAGGTAAACCCCTAAACTCTATAGTTTCTTCTGATTTTTCTTCATGGTAGCATGCATCTAGGTACCCTAGACCCACCCATGAAGTTTGGTTAAGTTTCGTGTCCATTTAATAGGGTATCGAACACGTATCGGATTAGGTTTAGAAGTGTTCGATGAAATTCCTATTAGATTTCGATCGTGTTTATTTTGTGATCTAATTTCACGAATTTATAGCCCTATAGGTCAGGATTCCTAAGCCCTAGGTTCTTGGTTGAATTGACACGTTTTCGTGTTCGAAACAGGACACGCACGCGCAGCACGAGGACCGCGCGTGTCCTGCTACTGCTGTGTCCTTTCTCTTTGGACACGGTGATTCAACTCGAGATTTTTGGTCGGTAGCTAGGCTCCACGACTGACAGCACACTCGTAAAATTTGTTGGATTTCGTGGAGCGTAGAGAAAGAAATCGAGACGGCATCGCTCGCGGCCTGTCGCGCGCGCGTGAAGAACGCGCGTCCGATACGCACTTCGTGCGACTCGGATACGTGGTAAGGATCCTATGCAGGCACGTGGATGTGCAGCCCTATAGTTGGGCTACGTGTACGAGCAACCACGTGTCCTACCTTGCGCTGTGTCGAGACCTAGACCGTGTGACACGCGTGCACGAGAATTAGTTCAGTTTTGGGTTTTTCGTGTCCAGGACACTTCGTGTCCTATTTTGTTGGACACGATTGCACCAACACCCCATGATTAGGCCCAGGACACGTTACCAACCTTCAGGTTTGAATATTAATAGGTTTTTTGATGTTCTTGGTTGTGAGTAGGTTCGAATGTTAGGTATCGGGATACCAGGTTGCATTATCAGTTTTTTGTTATTTTTGTTTGGTTTGATTCATGTGTAATCTTGTAGACACAATCTACAGATTCCTTTTGACCTATACAAGAGCCTACCTACTAGTTTACAATAGGTTAGAGCCTTGATCCGAATTTTGGGTAGACTCATAGATTTGAGTCTTCTAAACAAATTCAGATTTTTAGATTAATGTGTTCTGTTCTTCAGTTCAGTTTTCCCCTTTCTTTGATTGGGTACATAAATATTTTAGGTATTATGCTAACCCACAGTTCCTATTTAACCTCACATATGTGATTACCCATTAGGTTGTAGTCGAAGGTTTGAATTTAGGCTTTGAGTTTTGAGTATTAGACTTCTCTATTTCCTTCTCCTGTTCTTAGTTAACCTTGTTTCAGATTTCATAAACTTTGATGTGAAATCATGTAGATGCTCATCTACAGATCCTTCTTGACCTATATAGGTGATTACTTACTTTTGCATCATAGGCAAGGGGTGGTAATCGGATTGGGTTGACACTTAGTATCGAGTTTCATTAGCAGTTCAGATTTTGAAATTCAGAGATTGAATCTCTGTTCAGATTCAGATCTCTTGATATTGCTATGCAAACTGAAACCTACATGTCCTAT
>JANAVB010027410.1:20000-35239 GCA_029216955.1 Iris pallida | reverse complement strand
CCTCGGGAGAGGGTATCTGTTCTTGATCGTCATCGAGTTCAAGGTACGATAATCTACACATAACCTGGACATACCATCCTTCTTTTTCACAAGAAGCATCGGGGATCCCCAAGGCGATCCACTGGCACGAATGAATCCCTTGGTCCTGAGTTCTTCAATCATCTTGTACAAAATCTCCAACTTTGAAGGCGCCATCCTGTAGACTCGCTCTGATACCGGTGCTGTCCCGGGGATCAAGTCTATAGTGAACTCAATCTTCCGTTCTAGCGGCATCCCTGGAAGTTCTTCTGGGAAGACATCTGGAAACTCTTCAACTATCCTGGGTAACTGTACTGCTGCTACTGCCATCCGCAATACTGGGGTAGATGGCTCCACTGTGCCTCTGGAAAATGAGAACTCTGGCTCGCCTGGAATGCTGAAAACAACCTTGCCAATGTGGCAGTCTATCCTAGCACGCTGGTTCCTCAACCAATCCATGCCTAAGACTACATCATAATCTGCCATAGGAAACTCTATGAATCTAGCGGGGAACTCTCTACCGCTAACTACGATCCGACACGAGAAAAACACTCGATTTACTCCCACAAAACCATTACCAGTAAGTATATTGAGCCTTACTGATAATGACTCAGGCTCTAATCCTATCCGTGTCGCGAATCGTACAGACATAAATGAATGCGATGTACCAGAATCAAATAATACCGATGCTGAAGAGGAGTTGACGAGAATAGTACCTGCCACTACCTCACCTGGTGCAATTTCTTCTTCCATAGTCATCATCATTGCCTGACCTAGTCCTCTAGCTGCGGGTCCCCTCTGCTGGAAACCTCTCTGCCTGCTCTGCACTTGAGCCTGGGTATACTGCTGTTGGTTCTGCTGATAAAATGCCTGGGCCTGAGGCAACAAGGGCCTCGGGTACTGCTGCTGCTGCGTAGGTGCTGGTCCCCTAACCGATGGACTGGTTAGGTTAGAAGAGGACGAACTACCCCTATT
Source organism: Iris pallida (assembly GCA_029216955.1). Taxonomy (NCBI): domain Eukaryota; kingdom Viridiplantae; phylum Streptophyta; class Magnoliopsida; order Asparagales; family Iridaceae; genus Iris; species Iris pallida. The sequence goes on along the minus strand of JANAVB010027410.1, from coordinate 34,246 downwards.
CGGACAGGCTCTTATCTTGTGATCTACCGCTCCACAAGCCAGGCACAATCCTTGCGTCCTACGACAATCTGCCACTACATGGCCTGGCTTCCCGTAATGTGAACATCCCATCGCGGAAGTCAACTTCTGCTTCTGTTGCTGCAGGTACGTCGGGGTCGAATGTTGAACCAACGTCACTGAGGCCGCCCGCCTCGAAGTTCCAATGGTCAAACTCCTAGCTGCCGGGGCTGGAGCTGATGAGATTGGTGCATCTGGTTGTGGGATCGCTTTCTACCTCCGGTCCTATCCATGATCCTTTGGGAGGTGTACTCATGTCTTCTAGCTGCTCTTAGTACTGCATCGAACGTCCGGTGCTCGAACTGCTCAACTGCCAACAAGATCTCCAAATGCAGTCCCTGCTGGAACCGCTGGGCCCTATCAAACTCGGTCGCCACCAAGGTGGGGGCAAACCTACTGAGTCTAGAAAACTCAGATGCATAACCGTCGACCGTTCTGCCTCCTTGCTTCAAGTTGGTAAATCTCGTCTGTAGGTCGTACCGAGCTACAGCATCAAAATACTTTGTCTGGAATCTTTCTCTAAACACCGCCCAAGCAACTGGCCCCGCTAATCCCACGGCCTGTGCCGTCCACCAACTGCAAGCTAAGTCTAGCAACTGTAGGCGTACCACCGCCACCTTCTCGTTCTCAGGTGTCCTAGCTTCTTCCAGAATCACTTCGGTATCCTGAAGCCAAGCGTCCGCAATCGCATCTTCGCTGCCATCGAAGAATGAAGGGTTCAAGCGCTTGAAGCTGTTGGCCGCGTTGTTCCCTGGATGACCGTCTCTGGTCAAAGCATCAGTCACTACCTGGTGCAAGGCATCTCCTCTACGATCCTGGGAAGTTATCAAAGTCCTGATGAGACCTAGCAAGGTGCCATCGTCAGGTTCAGCAGGTCGAACGGGCTGGACTGGGGGCTCTCCTCCCGTAGGTACAACTCTGGAGGCTACTCCGGAATGCTGGACTTGATCTCCGAGTTGCGGCTGGTCCACGGGAAGTGCTCCACCTTGCTAATCGGCGGGGTCAGGTACAGTGCCGCTGAAGAAGACGACACAGGAAAACAATAAGGAAGGACCATGACAGATCAACGATACAAGCACATGATCAGGGCAAGAATCCAGAGATTCAGAGGATATGAATGGAGATCAAAGACAAGCACTGATTGAGACATCTATCTGGTAAACCCTCGCATAATCTTGAATGCCAAGACCTGCATGGGCCACCACTTAAACCATGTGATGCCCCAGAACCAGAATACTGGAGAGCGGGGGCGAACATAGCCAGCTACGTATATTGAAATGGAATCCACCTCGCTATACGGTCACGGCTGTCTAGATGTGAGGGTTTACTACAAGCCAACAGTCTCTTAAGGTCAAGCCTATTGTTTCAATCTCAAGCAAATAATATAATTACAAGATGTTAGACCACCAAATATACAATAAAAGGTGTCCCAAATATTACATATTCAGCTGATCATGAAGCTAGTCATACAAAATACGAGGACTAGCAAGAGTTAAGTCAAACATGATCAGCCCTAGGATTTGTTAATCATGTTACAGCCCGTAGGCAGACAGTAAGTAAAGATGCATCGAGCTAACAGGTGCTCGTTGGCTAAACGCCTCAAAAGAATAAATTTATAATATAGTGGGTGAAATAAAATGGAAAACCCACTCGTAGCCCGGGTTCCTTCTAGTCGCCACCATTGGGCTGGAAGTTCGGTAGATCCTCGGGTGTTGCTCCAAAATCTGGCGACACAAAACCAGCTGGGTCAACCCAGAAAGAGCAAGTGCCACAAAGGAGGCCACGAAATAAGAACAAAAGCCAGCATATCAGAACATAAGAAATAGAAGAAAAGTATAAGTAATAAAGAGTACAACAGGACAATTAACGACGAGGGACATGGAACCATTCCGGGAGCCAGATTACAACCCGTAAACCAAACAAGAACCGGGGTTGTAATCCTTCGCCTGAATAGCACTTGTCTCTACCCATTTATTGTTAAGATAAGTAAACAATCACATTCAGGGGTACCAAGCACAGGGACTTAGACGAGATTTAGACCAGACTAGACACCATCCATTCACAAGCGGCCAAGCAAATATTACGGCTTACTACTTAGCTAACTAGGGTTATCACAAGCCTAATTACTAACAAGATGCAAACGAGAAAGTTCCAGTCCCAAGCCCTACAGCCTATCCAGTTATTCTTCCGCGGGTTGAGAGTATGGTTGGGTACATCGCCTTGGAGACGATATACCCTTAGGTGACTTAGAGAGTGCAACACATGACAGTGTGCTGGAAATGTGCCCTACTCGTCGGCAGGCTACAAGTCCATTTAAAGCACCCAGATAACGAGATCGCCTGTGACTGGAAATTCTCCATATTCTAGATTGGTCTAACCATTATCCTAATCCGTTTTAGCGAGAGTCCCTGTCCGTGGTACCTAGGGAATCGCGTCCTAGACATGATGCAAGACAAGACAAGTGGATTGCACAAAACAACCAGAAAGGAACACCCACGGTGTCAGGGCAAGTCAATGTACGACCAGTTATCAAGTTAAGTCAAGTCAAGAGTGCGCCACGGCGGCCACTATCAAGATATCATGTTACAGGAGATTAATTACAGGTTGCAGGTTACAAGTTAAAATCCATAAGTTACACATGTACCACATTGAGTTACTGCCAAAATCAGAGAATACTAGCCATAAATTAAAAACACAGAAAATCGTGTCAAGATGGGTCGGGTTAAGTCAAGTCGTGCTGTGGGCATCAATATCTCAGAAAACAAAATCAACAAGAGGGAAACCGGGGACCAAAGGGAACACCAAGGGTCAGGAAGGCAAGCCATGGCACAGGGTGTGCCAGGCAAGGGGCTCGGGTAAGCGGCGCTAAGAGACGTGCTAGGGAACGGTTGCAGCGTGCCAAGGGGCGCGAGCGGGGTCAACGGGATCAACTGCACGCGGGGCAGCGAGGCGCGCAGGGGGCACGCGGCCAGCGAGGCGCGCAAGGGGGCGCGCGGCCAGCGAGGCGAGCAAGGGGGCGGGCGGCCAGCGAAGCGCGCGGGGCGCACAGCCAGCGAGGCGCGCAAGGGGACGCACGGCCAGCGAGACGCACAAGGGTGCGCGCGGCCAACGAGGCACGCAAGGGGGTGCGCGACCAGCGCTAAGGAGCACGGCGCGGGGGAAAAACAGCCCGACGCTAAACAGCGCGGCTGGGAGGGGGTCTTCTTCTTCCTCAAGCTGAGAGGAAGAACACCATGGATCAAAAACTTGAAACTTCACAACTTGATCCTTAAAACTCGAAATTCAGAATTTCAAGAGTCTAACTTGTGTAAAATTTGATTCTCTACAACATAGAAGCATCAAAATAAGCAAAAATCCAAGTTTGGTAGATCAAACCCAAGAAATTCCGAAAATGTTAAAAACTTATATCTAGGAGAATCCAAGCTCTAAATCCAAAAATGTCAAGTTCTAATGTTGTTCCAAACCATCTAATTAAGCTATTAGGCAAATAAAATTTGGTCTTCATGTGGTGGCAAGATGCACTTGCCTATGGGTGGGGTATTGTGTGGAAGAAGGAAGAAGAAGGAGTTAGAAAATTAATGAGGGAAGTAATGAGGAGAGAGAATGGTTGGTGGGGATTTAATGAGGGTGGTTGTGGTGGAATGAGGGTAGAGTATAGGTTAAAGTGTTCCATTGGGTTTAAAATCAAACCAACCCAACTAAAACCGAGCCGAGCCGAGACCTAAAATACGAGAAAACCCAAAATTCCGCAAGTCGAAAAAATTAAAATACATGCCAAAATCCAACTACGAGTATAATTGCAAAATACGGGAAATGAGGGTGACAACTCTACCCACCTTAAAAGAATTCCGTCCTCAGAATTTAAATTAAGATGCTAGAGACTGCCACGGCAAGCTACACTAAGCACCAACATCTACACTAAGCAGTTCAATCATACAATCATACATGCAATCAAGGAATGAAAATCATAAGGTATAAGGAAGACATTATACCTTACGAGTCAAATAGGTAGGGATATCGCGATCGGATGTCGTCCTCACGCTCCCTCATTGACTCACCTAGAGAGTGATGACCCCAAGCAACACGAACTAAGCTAATAGTCTTATTCTTGAGTATCTTCTCTCTCCGGTCCAATATAGACACGGGCCTTTCCTCATACGAAAGGTTGGTACCAACAACCAATTCTGAATGGTCCAGGATATGGCTTGGGTCAGGGATGTACCGCCGTAATTGGGATACATGGAATACATCATGCACCTCTCTTAGCGACGGCGGAAGAGCGAGACGATAGGATACATTTCCTATTCACTCCAGGATATCGAATGGCCCTATATACCTAGGACTAAGCTTTCCCCGTACGCCGAAGCGAATGACGCCGCGGTTAGGCGAGATCCTAAGGAATACATGGTCGTCGATAGCAAACTCTAAGGGACGTCGATGAGCATCGGCCCAATGGCGCTGGTGATCTTGGGCCACTCGAAGGCAATTTCGGATCCTTCTGACTACTTTAACTGTCTGGGCAATTATTTCTGGACCAAGCATCTGCCTCTCTCCAACATCATCCCATGCAAGTGGTGATCTGCACTTCCTACCATACAGTGCCTCGAACGGAGCCATCTGGATACTGTCCTGGAAACTATTATTGTACGCGAATTCTATCAGGTGCAGGTGATCCTCCCATGAACCACCGAAGTCAAGGGTACAAGATCTCAACATATCTTCAAGAGTCTGGATTGTGCGCTCTGACTGACCATCTGTCTGCGAATGATAAGCTCAGCTAAACTAAAGGTGATTTCCCAAACTCTTTTGCAGGCTACGTCAAAAGTGTGATGTGAATCTTGAATCCCTGTCCGAGGTCTTACATGGGAATTCTCATTTAAGGCATATGGATCCAGTCTAATATTGTACCTTATGGACCAACTCTAGTTTAGGTCACATTGCATTCCCAACAGGTGTGTAAAATGCACTCTACAGCCTCAAATAATTACCTCATGATTAGTTTGGTCGATTCACACATGTAGCTACCCAATTTGGCATGTACCAATCAAAGAAGGATTATTCAGTATTTTATCGATGGATATCAGTCAAACGAATACTACTTGGTGTATATATTGATGACATCGTGATTATGGGAGATGATAGTTAGGGCATTGTTAAGCTAAAAAAGTTTATGGGCAATCAATTTCAGACCACAGACATAGGAACATTGAAGTACTTCTTGGGCGTCGAAGTCACATGGGATGAGCCAGACATTGTAATGTCTCAGAGGAAGTATGTTCTTGACATACTAACTGAAGCATGCATGATTTTGACAAGGGATCAACCTTACCCATTGATCCAGGGGTAAAGTTACTTTACGATAAGGGGATACTGGTGACCAATTTGCTCAATATCGCCGGCTGGTTGGGAAACTAAATTACTTGGCAGTTATGACTTGCCCAAACATTTCTTTTGTTATTAGTATCGTGAGTAGAGTTAGGCTTCTCCACAAGATCCACATTGGCAGGCTGTTCTCAAGATCTTGCGCTATCTAGCTCGAAGTCCGAAAAAAAATTCGTTTGGTGAATTAAGGACCTACTCGTCTTGAGTGTTTTACTGATACTAAATGTGTACGAGTCTTACAAATAAATGGTTTACATCCGGCTATTTAGTATTTATTACAGGGAACTTAGTGTCATGAGAGAGCAAAAAACATAGTATGGTCTCACAATCGAGTTCAGAAGCAGAATGTCGTGCCATTTCTCATGGAACAACAAAGGTGTAATATTTTCAACACCTCCTAAAGGAGTTGGAAGAAGAAATAGGATGAAAAATAACAAAAATATGGTGTAATAACTAGTCATCCATCCATATTGCTACCAATCTTGTATTTTATGAACGGATAAAACACATTGAGATCGATGTCTAATTTATCCGTGATGAATACCAAAAGGGGATGATAATATTTCACCACGTGAGAACCTGAGATCAGATAGCAAATATCTTTACAAGGTCTCTTTTAGGCCCTCGTGTTCAGTTTCTTTGTATTATTGACATATATGCTCCAACTAGAGGGAGGCTGTTAAATATTAGTATTATTACGTAATATCTCAAAAAGTTTGGATATATATGTAATATTCATTTTTCTATATATATGAGTCCAAACCCTCATTTATGGGATTATGGGGTTTATTATTTTCTACAGATAATTTAGCCTAAAAATTTGTCAACTTTTGAGTTGTTTTTATGGGACTTTTTCGTAGTTTTTGTTGTACTTCTCCTTGACTTTCAAACTTATAATTATGTTTTTATAATGAATGAAATTCTTATTATTATAGATCTGTATTTTCTTTCGTCTAGGGAATCCCGTTATATCTATTGCGAGCTCTTTGTTTCCAACATAAGTTCAAATGTGACGCATGGTTACCCATATTCATGTTCAAGCTAATGTCTCCTACTAATATATAATGTTCACTAATTTTCCTAGCCGAAGTGAACAAGGTATTTGTTTGATTGTATGCCAATCCCTCCTACATTTTAGCTGTGAATAAGTCTAAGTGTTGCTATACCCCAACATAAGGACCCCATAGTATGTGTTGCAAGATACATGAATATTTGCCAGTGATGGCTTTGATTATTCTTGCTCCGTGTGCACATTATTATAGGTCAATTCCTTTAGTTTTTTGATAGCTCAAGAATTAGAATGAAACTTGATAAGATAATTAATTAGTCTCACCATCTAGTGCATTGGGTAGGGAGGATTCTTCTTTATGCATTGTTTCACTTGCTAGGGTGGTAGGATGCTTCATTGTATGGCCAGCCTTTCATATTTAAAAAAAGAGTAGCATCTCACCATCATAACCTTAAAGCAATAGAGAGCAAGAAGAAGTGACAACAACAACAATTAATATTAGACAGCAACAACAATTCATAACCTATAGACCCATTGTGGAAGTCATGTATTACAACACATTTAGAATTTTTGAAGAGGGATGTTAAGTCACTCAATACCATCATTTACCCTATTGTACAATACAATGCATATACAATGTATCAGCCGATGTATTAACCAAAATGGGGAGAGTAGATCAAGGATGTTTCGGATCTCAACCACATTCAAAAAATAGTCGTCTGATATATCTTTCCTAGGATATATAGGAAACGTAATTGCTTCAACTAGCAACATAATATATCAAAGAATTCAACTCTCCGGCATAATGGATCTTTAGTTTAAAGAATACTGGTATAAGAATTTCTACATATGCATGTTCTAGGACTGTCAAAAAAATTGCAGTCCTGAATATGTTGTTCAATGTTTTACATAGAACTGCCAAAAAAATTGGCAGTCCTTCCAATTGTATGGTTTATCAATTTTTTTGATAGTCCTAAATAAAATATGATGTTCAATATGTTTTGTAGGACTGTCATTTTTTATAGTCATTCCAATTGGTAAGACTGTCAACATTTTTCACAGTCCATCATCATCCCCGTCGCGACTGTGGACGAATTTTTGAAGTTCGTAACCCTAAAATGGGTTCAAAACTTCAAAAAAATCGTCGGGAATGAATACTAGAAGATAAAATTTACGCATGAACATGGATTGAGAGATATTTGGAAAAGAAAATGTTTAGGATTTTGTGAGGGAGAAGGGAAGAAGAAAGAAAAAAATGATTTATATACTAACATTTGGGCTAGCCCTGAGTATTATTTTTAGTGACTGACTTGTATAAAAAAATTAGACTAGTCCTAAGTAAAGAATGAAGTGCTCTTATAATCTGCGTTTATAAATTACCTAACAAAAAGAAGTATGTTGTGAATGTGGGAGCAATTTTATCTGACAACATCCCAATGCGTAAGGTTTTCAAATTCAAGGCAACAGATCCTTGTAGTGAGCGATGGCAGTACGCATGGAGGATTATCACTACTAGAGGTGAGCATTATTCTGTTTTGGACCAAAATTGAACCAACCGAACCGAACCGAATAAGAGATTCGGTTCGGTTTCGGTTTTGAAAAATACTAATCTTTCTTATTTGGTTCGGATTCGGTTTTGGGTTTCAGTTTCGGTCCAAAATCAAAAACCAAAAACCATATATATATATATATATATATATATATATATATATATATATATATATATATATATATATATATATATATATATATATATATATATTAACGGAAGAGGAACTTTATTGAAGAACATGAAAACACAAGCCCAATAAACAAGAAAATACAAGCCCAAAACGAGACCAAGTCAGAGCCCACAGGCGGGCAACTGCTGATCCAACCCCAACCCGGGGGATTCAAAATTGAAAAGCCAAAAGAGGGGGAGGGGCATGTGGCCCAACGGGGGCAGTCCCGAGGGGACAGGTGGGGGTGGGCCCGAGGACCCCTGTGACGGGGCGCGTGGCCCAAAGGGACAGCGGGCGGGTCCCGAGGGGGCACGAGGGCCGAGGAGGCGCCTCGGGACGCCCCACGACGCCGGAAGACACGCCAAGCGGTGCCGCGGAGGCTGAAGGGGGGGCCCGACGCCGGCGAGGGGAGGGGAGGTCCGCCGCAGGGTCTCGAATCGAGCGGGAACGACGAGGGCGCGGCCCAAGGGGGGCGACGCCGGGCTGCTCCGCGGCGAGAAGAGGCGGGTAGGCGGGGACTGAGCCGCCGGAGAGTGAGGGAGCCAGGGAGAAGAGGGGGAGGGGAGCCCCGAACGCTCTTCAGGGCTGACTGGCGAGGAGGGGGGATCCGATCCGGCGAGGACGAGGAGGGATCAGTGGGCCGGCGGAGGGGTCACTAGCGACTCCGCGGCGGAGGGTGGAGACTCAGGTCCGCCGGAGGGGTGGGGAGACGGGGGTACAACGCTAGGAGCGGCATCGAGCAACGCGCAACGCCGCGGCGACGGCGTAGGGGCGGATCCCCGCTCGCACGCCAGCGAGAGGGAGGTGGGGGGACTCTATGCCGGGAGCGGCACCGAGAATGCCGCGGCGACGGCGTAGGGGCGGATCCCTGGCGGCGAGGTGGGGAGCCAGAGGCGGAGGGGCCAGAGGCGGCTCGACCCCAGTGTAGGGGCTCGACCTCGAGGGAGGGAGCCGGAGGAGGAAGGGGGTGGGTCGACCTCGGAGGAGGGAGCGGGAGGGTGCTGCGCTCCACCGGAGGAGCAGGGGGAGGGGAAGCTCGACCCCGGTGGAGGGGCTCGACCTCGAGGGAGGGAGTCGGAGGAGGAAGCGGGTGGCTCGACCTCGGAGGAGGGAGCGGGAGGGTGCTGCGCTCCACCAGAGGAGCAGGTAGAGGGGAAGCTCGACCCCGGTGGAGGGGCTCGACCTTGAGGGAGGGAGCCGGAGGAGGGAGCCGGAGGAGGAAGCGGGTGGCTCGACCTTGGAGGAGGGATCGGGAGGGTGCTGCGCTCCACCGGAGGAGCAGGGGGAGGGGAAGCTCGACCCCGGTGGAGGGGCTTGACCTCGAGGGAGGGAGCCGGAGGAGGAAGCGGGTGGCTCGACCTCGGAGGAGGGAGCGGGAGGGTACTGCGCTCCACCGAAGGAGCAGGGGGAGGGGAAGCTCGACTTTATATATATATATATATATATATATATATATATATATATATATATATATATATATATATATATATATTTATTTATTTATTTATATTTTTATATATATATATATATTTTTTTTTCTTAACCGAATGCTCACCCATAATCACTGCTTTTTAGGACATTCTTGCCTTGGGTTTGCTCTCCGTTATGTGTGTAATATATGGGCACCTTCTTAAAGCTTACGGGTGAAACATTCAGTTTTCTTCTTTTTCCAAAGTTAAAATAATTATTAGAAAAACTCTCAAATATTTTAAAAAATTAATAAAAAAGAATAAATATGACCTCCGGGCCAAGAAGAGAAAACCTGACCAATTTGTTTCTAGTAGACCAGAGTATGGGGCGAGCAAACTTAGTTTGCCCGTATGTTTGTTCGATCGGACCTGGGATGACCAGGCTCGGGTTTGACCAGGCCGAATTTTGGACTACCCGGCTCCTTCGCATCCCTATTATTAAATTTTTAAGAGTTTAGGCTAGCCTCCTGGTTGTCACGGACTTAGTCTTTTTGCCTACACTTCACCACATACGGTGCACTATCTTTCTACTCGAATCCTCGTGCAAGCCTTCCCGAACCAACTTAGCTAGAATGCTAAGAAATTAGAAAAGAGTGGAGCAAGATTGGGAACTTGAAACTATTCTTCTATTAATTGGAGAATGCTTACAAGTTTTTGGTTGTAAGGAACAAATGAGCCTCACACTTATTTATAATGCCTCGACGGGCCTACGACAAACTTCTGGAAACAAAATAATCCAGAGATTATTCTAGAGCCTAGATATTTACAAAGAAACTTCTAGTCTATCCAGAAAGATCATAGGCCATCTTGAAAGATCTCGGGGCTTCTGAAAGACTCTCGAGACTTTTGGAGGGTTCCACAACTTCTAGAATATTCTGGAAACTTCCTACATAACACCGGTCCATGAAGGGTTATGTAAATCTGTCTCGATAGGGTACAACAAATTGTGCGTAACACTCTCCCCCATCTAAGGCCTCGGTCTCGAACTGATGCAGCGTATCAGCGCGTTCCCAGCTGAACTCGTTGTACAACACTCCCTTCCACTTGATGAGGTACTCCACGTACGAAAAAATGTCTCGACGAAGAATTGTCCTCTTTTCGAGCATGGCTTCCATTTCTTTGTCGAAGAACGTAGCCATGGTCGTCGTGGGTCACTTCGAAACTCCGCGATGAGGGTCATCCAAGTCTTCATGGTTAGGACTTCAAGCAACTTGTATAGAAGACAAGATGAATTTACAGTTTGGCGAGGAGCTCGAGCTTGTAGGCCATCTTTCCTACTTTCTCGAGCTCGAGCTCTAGCTAATTTGACTATTCTGAGAACGTTGGTAATGTTTATTTCAGCATCCAGAGACTTTTTGCATGTGTTGACTTTAGTGACTCATCTGATGTGGTTGTACTATCGATTTCTCCAGCTAAGGTCCTCAGGCAAGTGCACTTTCTGATTGCTTTCGATTCATAGTAATCTTTTCATTTCATGTTCATACATATATCTTGCTGCTTGTTGACACGCTCGTCACACGGAGTAGCCGGGAGGGAAAATATGTTAGTAGACATGTGGACTACCCAGAACTATCTCCATGATGTCTATTCGTGAACAATAGCACCTGTACACGACACGTGCAGGTGCCGGATTTACCCCTAGCCGTTCACATGTCGAAAAAGATATTTCACACCATATAGGTAGATGTCTTTTATTTATTTTTTCCTTTTCTTCTCCACCGTGCCATGTTATCAGTACTTTCCAGTTTTCATATTTCATATGTTATTTTCATGTCGTGTTAATTCTATTATGTTTTCGTATTGTCATCGGTTTGTGTACTTGTTCCATTTCTGACTGGAAACCAACATTTTTCAGGTTAGCCGTGGCATCACTTAGCTTTGGGAGATTCGGGTGTACTTGCAGACAGAAACCTAGAAATAGATAGCAGTTGTATCAATTTTATTAATTGTAAAAATCTTGTATTTTCTTTAACAATAAATGTTGTAAATGTTGTAACAAATTTAGAAATGTGAATGAGCAGCAAAGGTTATATTTTGAGCATTTATTTCTTGCGGGCTTGACATCGTTCTACTGTCGACTCTGCGACGTAGGCTGGCTTGGACACGTCTCGTATCCGAAAAGCGGGTACGGGTCGTGACAAGTTTTTGTGGTGGCCCATGCAGGTCAGTTTTCGCAAAATATTGTAAACTCGTGATGGTACGTTAGTCGTACTATTGCGAGCTTGCGACTAGAAAATACTCATTCACAAACTAGGATTGAAATGATTTAAGAGAATGACTAGGACTAGGAGTCCCTTGTTTAAATTGACCGTTGGGTAGTTATGGTTGTTAGGTAGGCCATGCTATTTAGAACTATAAAATTTAGATAGCTTGCCAGGTCTCTATAAGATACACTATTACTTTTGATACGACAATGTGATCCAATGTGGATATACTATTCGCTTGGTATATTAGACTTGCCTATAATTAAGGCGTTAATTTTGATAAACTGTTCAATTTCCTTATTTAGATATAAATCTTATATCATAAGTTAGAATAGCCTGTTTTAAATTCTATGTTGCCATAGGGAATTAGTTTAAATTTTCTGATTCTGTTATTTGCATACGAATCTCGAGGTAGATTGATTTAGGATTTTCCCTAAACCATAGAAATGCATATAAAATAGATACTCGAATGTTTGTATTCCTTTCGTCTTTAGTTAATTCCTCCATGTTAACCTTTTTGTTTTAGGTGTTGTGACTGACAGGACAAATACCTACGCTTTATTTTTTGTCAACTTGTTTGAATCTCTAGAAGCTCATGAATTCTTATGGATATAGTTAAAGGAATGTTAGTTAACTCATAATGGTTAGACAGCAGCGCATTGTCGTCAATTATTTGAGAGTGGAGGATGTGGGTTCACTGCAGCCAGCAGCGCACTGGCGAGGCACAACCCATAGAATTGAAATCATTTCGAAGAATTATAGTTTATGGAACATTACTAAGACTATACCTTCTTTGACCTCTTTAGACCTTGTGTCAATAAGGTAGAGTACCTTATGGTATATCACACCTGAATCACGGAACCAAGAGTTTACCGCAGCCTGAGTATACGGACAAGGCATAATTCTCGGTAAAGTGACTTCAGACGTGATTACAAGTTTAGGATACTATAGAGAGTAGCCATGTGTGTCCCATAAGACCTAAGGCCAAAACTAGTGAAAGTTCTGTAAGTTGAGTAGTATGTCTCCCAACCTAGCGTTGTGTGGTTCTTGTGATCTATTGACAAGGTAGTTGACTGACACTAATAGGTTTTACTTAGAATAAAGAATTTAGAAGTCCATAATCCATTAGTCGACCAAGGCCTTAGGGATAGAAAGATTGTAGGAAGACTATATAAGCAAGAACACCAGGTAAGGTTTTAATTTTTCCAAAACTCGAACTACTTGTATCTCTTTTCAAAAATCTTGCACACTTGTATTTGACTATCTTGACCAACACTGCTATTACAGTTTAGTTTTGCAAGCTTACTCTTTTATCGAGCTTGATTCGAGACATATGTTTATTGGGGACGCCCGCTAACATATTGTCTAATCAGAATCATTGTATTACGGTCTGATCAACCATGATGCATTTGGTTCGCTCTTCATCTAATCACCCTACGTGGATTGAGATATAGATGTCTCTAAGATCTCATCCGCGACTGCTTTGACAATTCCTCTTGAATTATGCATTTTCCTTTGAATCACGTAATTGTATTCAGCGACATCCCTCTTGAACTCTTTATTGTTTTTGTCTTCCACTGATTAGAAAGACGAAAGCTCGTAATTGGTAGATAGATACAGAGTATTCCCATGGCTATGATAGTTGTATATGCAAGTGTAGCTACCATCGGCCAGCTCTGTGATTAGAACCTTGCCTTGAGTTACTCGTCCTCCCTTCGACAATAAACCTACTATCTTGATCTTCTGGTCATTGGAGTCTGAGAATGATTAGGATATTTTTCCTTGACCAAATGCCAACCTAGGAGACTACCTATTCTCCAAAGGCCAAATGTTGTGAGCCTCTAATCATTTGTTTGAAGCTTGATTCAACTAGAACCCTTGTGACAATAGTCTGGCAGGTTTGACCCCAATAGAAACTTACGACTCAGTTGTTAGAAATCTTTCCATATGATGTGCCTTAGAGTTGGTTACCCCGTCGACAACTCATGTATACTGTGGACGAGTAGGTCATTCTATTTTTCCGACCATGTGTCATTGCACACGCACTCGATTTCTATTTATTGAGGAACGACCCTTGACTTGACTTATATCTACCGTATCTCGTTACGTCGTGCCTTATTCTTTATTAACAAGAGTCGAGGCACTCTATCCGGACTTTAGAATTCCTCTAATCTTATTATTCCTAAAACCATATCCTAGCTTCTAAGGTGGGTAGACTGTAAGCCTCCTAAAATTTTAGGATATACGAGGATTACCGATTGATAGAAATAATTTCCATTAGGACGAAAATTAGTGCCCCTTGGACTCCCACTTTCCATTTAGATCAATTTGTGTCCCCGGCAGTGTCATTAATATTCGGAGCACGTGACCAGCTGTTACCTTCCAACAAATTTTATATGCAAGA
>JANAVB010027410.1:0-15000 GCA_029216955.1 Iris pallida | reverse complement strand
ATTTATTTCTTACGAAATTGATAGCGTTCTACCGCCGACTCTGCGGCGTAGGCTGGCTTGGACACGTCTCGTATTCGAAAAGCGGGTTCGGGTCGTGACAGTAGCGGAGCTCATCCTTGAGCCAAAACCTTCGTATTTTGCCCTCGTGAATGAGCTTCACTATAGCTTGTGTCAATGGGTCCTCGACCACACCCACTTTGACATGATCAAGGATGTATCTTTTGAGCAACCACACCGCATCGATCTCAGCCTTCCTGTTGAATGCACCAGCCATGTGATTCTCCTTGCCCGGCTTGTATCGAAGCTTCATATCAAACTCGATCAAGAAGTCTTGCCATCTCGCTTGCTTAGGGGATAGCTTTTTTTTTGGACTGAAAGTAGCTCGTGGTAACATTGTCTGTCATGACCACGAACTTGGTTCCAAGGAGATAATATCGCCATGTCTATAAGCAATACATGACTGCGATCATCTCCTTATCCTATACCATGTATTGCCGCTCTGTGTCATTCAACTTGTGGCACTCGAACGCGATAGAATATCTTTTTTGCACCAACACCCTACCGATGGCAAAGTCGGATACGTTAGTATGCACCTCGAATGCCTTGGAGTAGTCCTTGCGTCAAATGCCTCTTCGCATTTGGATGTCCAACTCTATGCCCGATCCTTCCACAATAGACCGGTAAGTGGTGCTGCTATGGCAGAGTATCCTCGAATGAATCGCCAATAGTAGTTTGCCAAGCCTAGAAATGATCTCAGCTCTATCGGCATGGTGGGAGCCTCCTACTCCCGAATGGACTGGACCTTCGCCTCGTACATCCATATCTTGCCATGCCCAATCCATTGCCCCAAGAATGACACCTCTTCTTATGCAAATGAACATTTCTCCTACTTGACGAAGAGCCAATTTTTCCTTAGTACCTAGAAAACTGCCTTCAAATGCTCGATGTGCTCCTCTATTATGTTTGAGTACATATCGATATCGTCGAGATAGATCATAATTAATCAATCCAGATCAATGTTGTAAGAACCGGATCGACAATTGGACTGGATCCAACCAGTTGTGCCAAAAAATCGGTCTGGTCCGACTAAAACTGGGTCATTTAAAGAATCGTTGATTTTTTTTTCAAATCGGGGTTCAACCAGTGAATCGACCAAACTGATTCACAATTGAACCAACCAATTTTGATTTAAAAAATTCAACAAAATTGTGTGAAATTTTGGACCATTTGATTCTTTGTTTGGCTTTAATAGACCTTATAGTTGTAAAACTATACCAAACAAACATACTAAGAACCAAACCAAAAAGCAAATATGGATATCTTACCTATTTGAACCAACCCAAACCAAGTCTATTTGAACCCTGGTTTGACCTATACCAAAAAAAAATTGGTCCAATCATCGGTCTGGTTTCTAAAACATTGATCCAGATAGGAGTAGAAGAGCTTGTTCATCAAAGTACAAAAACTTGTAGGAGCATTTGTTAGAACAAAAGGCATGACTAAAAATTTATATCCGCCATACCTCGTGATGCACACCGTGTTGGCCTCATCCCCTTCGGCTATCCGCACCTGATAGTACTTCGAGCGTAAATCGAGTTTAGAGAAGTATTGTGCGCCTTCCAATTGATCGAACAAGTCTGTCACCAACGGATGGAGTATTTAATTTTGGCGATCATAATGTTTAGTGCACAATAGTCTATGCACAAATGACGGCTCCCATCCTTCTTCTTCTGGAACAACATCGATGCACTAAACGGGGCCTTGAACGGCCTGATAAATCCCGCATCGATCAGCTCTTTCAGTTGCCTCTTCAAATCATCGAGTTCGTACAGGTCCATGCGATATGGGGCCATAGAGGACGACTTCGCGTGCTCGGCTCCAACTCGATAGCATGATCTACCTTCCTCTGCAGAGGTAGCCACATGGCAAGCTCTCAAGGCATGGCATCCTCGAAATTCGCGAGGACATTGTCGAACTCAGGGGGAAGAACCCTTGCACGGGCGACTCCTGTCACGCCCCGACCCAAAATCACCCGAATCATCATCCTCGTAGGGGGTGTGATGCCGCACGAGCCTGGAGTTGCGCTTGTGCAAGGCAAGATGACAAATTCTCAAATGGTTATCTTTTGAATTGATATTAACAATGAAAGGAAAACAAAGTATACGAAACAATCCTCTTTATTGATATTCGAAACTGAGATTACAAAAGGCTTTTGATAGCCCAACAATATATGCCAGATTGGCTACAACACTCAGGTTCTCTCTTGCCTACAAAGGATTTTATTGTTCCATACCTCATGCCTTCTATATCTCAGTCGCATCAATCATGTTGCATGTCTGAGCGTCAATGCGATCGCACGCTTCAGTACGCTTCGGTATTCCAAGCCTCAATACGTTCAAGCGAAGCTTTGCCGCGAGCCATCCATTCCCTACACCCTGCATGAAAGCTGGTGGGGGATCAGTACGTTCGTCCTCGCATGTACTGATGTAAAGACCTTCTTTCTAAACCGACATTGTAGTATGTATGTTGAATCATGCAACTTAGCTTATGATCTTGCTATATTCTTCGTAGGGTCAATTTCATGGCATATTCGAAAGCGTAAAGCATGTTATCATGGCAAGCATGTTATTCGAATTGAATAGGCAAGCAGACAAGCAATCTCATGTTTGACTTGTGGCTTGCCAGCATGGACGCACTCGCCCTTGCACCGACGCAAGGTAAATACGCCCCATTCCTTCCCTGTCATGTTATAAGTGCATCTCTAAGCAGGATCTATGTGTGCGGGACACATACGTGCCTACACTTTTGACCCATCGTTCCTTAGGTATATGAAGGTTTTGGCGTATTCGCATCGGAATGGACTAAAGGAGTTTCTTTTTTATTTTCCTTACTTTCTTTTCTCTCCTTCTTTTCTTTCCCGAATTTGGGTAGCCCGGCGTTTCACGGGTTGGGTTGCTATCCCAACAACCGAAACGTTACTGCTGCATACCATTATTTACGGCTTTTTACATCTCGTTAAGCGGTTGCTAATGGTCTTACGGATGTGCGCCTATCAAAGATAAATTTTCTCCTAGGCCAAACGGTTTCGGCGCCCCGGCACTTAACCGTTCGAGGGAACACCCGTGCAAGGGAGATCATCACATTTATCTCAAGTCTATTCCATTCGACCATGCAATGAACTATTATTCAAACAACGAAGCATAGTCTTGAGTCCGAGATTCAGACCTTATCATCTCGTATTTTTTCCGTTAACTTTCTATGTTCTTACATTTTATACTTTATTTCAATTTTCAATGGCATCATACCTCAACTCAATGTTCGTCAAACAAATGACCTGAAGGTCCCGAACACCTTTCGAGGCATCATGTCATATCCGACAGTTCTGCCACATTCATACCACAAATGTATTCTTTCGCAATGAAGCCATATTTTATGATCTCATGCACGTAGACACGTTTTGACCGTATTTTCATATTCTATACCTTAGTTTTCAATGTTCGTGGCTTGCACGCTAGGGCGCTCGCCTATTGTCTTTCAATGTTCTAGCCTTTCTAACTCGTCCGCGAAGGCACGGTATGGTTCGTGCACTAAGGCACTAGCCGAATACAGTTATCCCATGTTCTCGCGGCTTGTGCACTGAGGCACTCGCCTTTACGATATCTAATGTCCTATAGCGACTCGTGCATATGATGCACATTTCATTTCAATTGTTCTAACTAGTGTTCGACACACACTATGATTTATCTTCAGATCGGACCACGCCCGTGGCATCGATATGTTAACTTAGCATACAATGATTTATTCTGACTTATCGCATAAAGGAGTAAAAAGAATAGTCAATCCTCCCACCTTGAGTCGATACGCCTTATCGTTTCGCCGAACTGATGCGGCTCGATTTCATAACTTCGTTGCACGGCCACTCTCCTGACTTAGCCATTCGAGCACTTCGTGCTTTATTGAATTATACGTCTGATTTGGCTTACTGTGCCCAAGTCTTAGCCTGTTACGAGGCAGGGATTCGGTTTCGCGGACCCCTTACTGAATAAGTCAGAATGCCGACCTGTAATATTTCAGCGTAAACGTATAGCCTACACATGAAACCAACTAAAATCAATACTTGCATCGATTCGGACTTGCGCCTTGGTCGATTCGATTTCTTAGAATCTTTGAGCCGATTCAACGCACTTAGCCTTCGGGGCAACGCGACGCTTTGCATCGATCCACTCGATGCATTTCTTTGGGATAAGACAACTCTTCGTATCGACTTAGTTCGATGCGTTGCTCGGGACAACGTAACTCTCGTATCGATTCGCATCGATACATTTTATTTGGTCGACGCGACTCGTTGAGTCAACATCTCAGCGTAATACGTCATACGGAGCGGGGCATTACAACTCCTCTGTCTTATGTACCTCCAGATAGGTTGTCTCTTCATGTATCACCTCATAGATCTTGAGTTGGAGGGAGGAGAGAGCCTTCCCCTTCGTGGATCGTCTCATGCAACATTCACTATGCAAGGGGAGCCCTCCTCCATGATCCCGATGACTTCCAAATGAGGCATTGGAATCACCTTTACCGAAGTAAGGAAGTCCATCCAGAGGATTATTTTGAAGTCAGCAAATGGTGTGACCGTGAGACTGGTGACACCCGTCCAGTCTTCCACTTGGATCTTCACTCCCTTGGCCAACACCTTCATGGGATGGACCTCTGAGTTGACCGTCTTTATCTTGTTCAAGTCTCTTTTTAGCACCAGACCCAAGCGTTGGACCTCTGCATACAAGATAAAGTTGTGTGTTGCACCCACGTATACCATCACCCTCATGTTGTAGTCGTTGATCTTCACATCCACATACATGAGTTCCTGACTCGGAGTTTTGGTCATGCACTACCAAAATATGGCAAATTTGCGACGTATTTAGCGACTCCATGAACGGACGTCGCTAATTTTTGGGAATTGAGCGACATAGTAAAGAGACGTCGCTATTCGTCGCTGTTGGTGACTACTAGCGACGAATAGCAACATTAATTTATTAAATAGGAATTTACGTCGCAATGTCGTCGCTAATTATTTAAATATAGCGACGCGTAGCAACGTCTGTTATACAACGTCGCCATATATTACTAATCAGCGACGTTTAGCGACGTCTCATTCTGACGTCGCTAACTTTTTCATATAGGGCAGGAGGGTTTTCTTTTCGATCATCCCCAAAAAAATTTCCCCCAATTTTCTCGCTCTCCCTCCTCCGGCGCCCGTACCCTTCTTCGACCGCCTCCTCCTCCTCCCTTCTCCTCAGGTAGCCCCCCTCTCTCTCCCTCTCTCTCTCTCTCTTCTCCCTCGCTCAGATCTAGGGCATGGTAGCTCTTTATCAGATGGATATTACTCTATGCTGAGGATGCCTACATGGCTCCTCTTCCTAGCCTTTCCATTCTCTGATGTATGTTTTTCATCTGCGCTAAGGATGCCTACATGGCGAATTATGGCCTCTTTTCTTCTCCTGTTTATTGGATCGGTTTGTTAAGTATTAGATTTCTATATATTTGGATTGTTATTCATTCGTGGATTCTCTCTATTATTATTGGCTTAAATGGCCCTATGTATTTGATTCCTCTCTTGGCTGTGTTGAAATTTAGAGCTGGAACTATATTATTGATTTCATTATTCTTGTAGACTTGTTTTGAATCATTGGTAGTGTTAATGATTTCAGAAGATATTGTTTGTTAATTATGATTTGTTGGCTGGCATAGAAAAAAATGTAGTACATATATTGAAAGTTATATGGAGTTGGTTGTCAATCAACATGTTATTACCAACAAGATTACTTCAAATGTTTTAAGGGACTTTATTCAACTATTTTTACTTCCAAACTCTAGTACTTATGAGGATGAGATCCCAATTTCCAGTTCAAGTATTATGGATCAGTTTAAACTATCAGAAGAAAACAAGAAGATGGATAGACATCCCCTGGAAGTTATACTGTTAAGTCCGCGTGTATCACCAAAAGTCGGTGGTCTGGTGGTAACATTATAACCCATTGGTAATAACCTTATAACCCATTGGTAATACGTGAGCTAGGGTATTACTAATGTGCTTTGAGTCTACGAGTAGGGTAAAATTACCTCACATAAATGTGAGGTTGTGATGGGTCGTAGTCCATATGTCTACTAGTTATACCCTCCCACCCATCTCTCACTAGCAACATGATCACGAAAACAATAGAAACATAAACAATAATAAACAAAAAATAATATTATGAACATGTACCAGAACAATATCATACTAAACACCATCTCCTGTGCACAAGTCATAAAATCAATATGAATCAATAACTACTTCTCATCAAGAACATGCAATAATACTAGGCATTACCATGCAATAAAGGTAATACAAAACGCTAAATACATGTACTTGTCATCTAGATCAGCAATCCAAATTAGGAACCTAACATGAGCTCTCTATGCCTATACGAATCACAATCCGATACCATGAACCCACAGTAGATCACATAACACAAGAAAACACGATTTAAGTTAACTTCTCGATTACGTTAAGTTGATTATATTTCATTATACTACAGTGGATAGTTTGTAAGTTGATTGATTGTAAGAAATTTGGTTATTGTCTATAGTTTGCAAGAAATTTTGGTTTGGAAATATGTTTGGGAGTTTACAGTTGCTAGATTGGAATATGGCAGTTACTCTGAGCCCAAAATATTTTTTTGTAGATAATAAACAGCAGCCATAGTGTATTTATATATGTATCAGTCATAGAAATCCTATACTAACATATTATGCAGTCCCCAAACCAATAGAATTATTTAGTCCAGTGAGTTTGAGTGTGTCATAAGCTGTGTGAGGACAGTAGGCCATCTCCATTGGGGTCTGATTTTGAATTACATGTTTCTAATGTGAGGGGTGTGTCTGGGTTTGGAAGTAACTGTCCTATTAATCTGATTTTCAATTACATGTACCAGCCAGACACTGTTCCTGCAGCCATTCGACTGGCGAGGCAGAAATCTATGTACGATATTTGCTATAAGGAATTTACATTAATCTACGATACGACATCATGATCAGGACATAGTCCCTGCAACTATTCGACTGGCAAGGCAAAAACTATGTAGCTGTAGATAAAGTTGACTGTCCTCCGACCCCCATCCATCAGCAATGATGATATGACAACCTATCACTACATCTTTTAGTAGTAGATGATGTCTTAGTATTACATTTTGTGGCTTCATCTTGATTCTGTTACATCCTTCAGAAACTAGATTCGATAAGAACATATACTACACCATATGTACAGAACATAGATGATTCACACTAATGTATGCTAGAATGAATTTTGGGTTGTGTTTTGAGCCATCCGTTCTTACACTTGTCAAAAAATCAAATATAACCTTTTTATCTGCTTTCGAAAAAATCGAATATAACCTTTTTACCTGCTTATGAAAATGTGTCCTGAGCCATCCGTTCTCACACTTGTTTCTTTTCTGGAATTATAAAATATATATAAATTATAAATTGAGTGTCAATCTTTGCAGAATTATCTTAAAATGGATATGAATTACTATCTGCGGAACCGTTTGTGGATGTACAATCGTCATCCTGATGACATGTGCGGTGTGCGGGATGAATTTATACAGGGTGTGCAATAGTTTCTGCAGTTTGCCAAGGCGTTCCCTCAGTACATAGGCCGTACAAAAATTAAGTGTCCATGTGTGAGATGTCGCAACTTGAAATATCATTCGGAAGTAGATGTGACATATCATTTGTATTCGAGGGATTTCATGCCAAATTATTATCAGTAGACCGCATGTGGAGAACTTGTGCATTTAGCATCCGAGCCGGAGCCTTATGTGGAGCCTTATATAGATGTCCACGAGCATGTTAATTACGACCAAGGATAGACGAACATGGTTTTTGATGCTGCGGGGCCTAGTTTCGATCCGAACAATCAATATGCAGCTGAGGAGGCACCGAATGCCGATGTTGCAAAGTTCATGGAGTTGCTGGAGAATGCATGGACTCCTTTATATCCTGGTTGTGATGACCATTCACCGTTGGAGATGATTACAAGACTGCTGAGCATAAAATCAGATTTCAACATGTCTCAAGAATTCTACAACCGAATCTTGGAGTTAATTAAAGATATATTGTCGGATGGTGCCAAGTTGCCTAAAGACTTCTATCGATCCAAGAAAATGGTGAGATCGCTCTGGATGGGGTATGAAAAAATTGATGCATGTCACAACGGATGCATATTGTACTATAAGGACGACAAGGATGAAGACGCCTGCAAATTTTGTGGCGCCGATCGCTTCAAGACAACTAGTACAACAAGGACTTCTGGTGCACGCAAGCCAACAGATTCGATGCACTATTTGCCTTTGACGCCGCGATTGCAGAGGTTATTTATGGCAAAGGAGACAACTGATAATATGAGTTGGCACAAGCGGGAAGAAATAGATGGAGTACTGGATCATCCATCCGACGGGGAGGCATGGAAGCACTTTGATCGAGTGTATCCCGATTTTGCTTCGGAGTCGCGTAATGTCAGATTGGGGCTTTCCTCCGACGGTTTTACCCCATTTGGACTTTCGGGCTCACAATATTCTTGTTGGCCTGTGATTGTTACTCCGTACAACTTGCCGCCTTAGATGTGTATGAAGACTCCTTATATGTTCCTAACTATTATTATTCCAGGTCCGAAGAACCCGAAAAGGAACATCGATGTGTACTTACAGCCATTGGTAGATGAGCTGAATCAGTTGTTGGAAGTAGGTGCAACCACATATAATGTTTCCAAAAAGTAGAACTTTCAGATGAGGGACTACAAAAGAGATATTCAATGCTCTTAGAAGTAGGTACAACCATATATGATGCAGAACTTTCAGATGAGGGGCTGAAAGTTTTCAATGCTCTTGGAAAGCCTTCTGGAAAACTGAAAAAGAGATATTTGAATGATGAGGAACTAAGGGCTGCCCAGTTATATATATTACTCAACTGCGAGGAGGATGAAGTGGAAAAGCTAGAGTGGTACGTGAAAATCTTCAACGTTCAAGTCATCTATTTGTTGATTACGTTATTATAATTTAACAAGTGTATCGCGATATTTATTGGTTTTCAGCAAATTTAATGATGAGGTGAGGTCAAGTAGACCATACATTGCAGATGAAGAAGTAGAAGAAGAAATGAGACTTCATTTCCTGTCTTGGTTGAATGCATATGTAAGAAGCTAGTTAGAATCTTCCTCCATTTGTATTTGCACAAGAAATAACTTAACATTGAACTTAATTTATATCTTCTCGTATTTAGGTCGATCGTCCGGACGTCACTCTTGAGAATGAATCTATTAGAACTCTTACCAAGGGACCAATTTATGCCGTCAAAATATGGCCAAGTTATTGCGTGAATGGGTTTAAGTTCAAGTCAACAAATGCTCCCATCAGAGATAGCTTCCTGGATCTTGATTCCACAAAAAACAGTTGCTTGTGTATCAAATCTACAAACTACAAAGATGTCACTCCAGGCAATAATTTCTATGGCATCTTACGGGAGATTGTGGAATTGACGACAATTATGGCACAGAGCCTACCAAGATCGTGTTGTTCAAAGTTGATTGGTTCGGTCCGATACAAGATCAAGGATGGAAAATTGACAAGCATGGTCTTGTGGATATTAACTACCGTTGTCGATACCAAGGATACGAACCATTTATCCTAGCAAGTCAAGCTCAACTCGTATACTTTACAACATATCCTAGACGAGAACAACGAGGTATGACTGGTGGGTAGTATGCAAGACTAAAGCCAGAAATATCTACGACGTCGATGAAATGGCTTATCAGGAGGACGAGCTGCCTCTTGTACCAAATACAGTTGATGTCGACTCAGCAGAAGTTCCCCATTTCATATCTACTTGTGTAGAAGAGGTACAAGTATCTGAAGGGGAAAACGAAGGAGATGCTAGTGAAGATGAGGAGGAAGAGGTAGAGGATGAGGAGGGGGCAAACGAAGAAGATGAATTTTCAGAGGATGATTGAGAAACTTTGATTTCAATGTATTCATATTTATATAATGTTAAATTATGAACTGCGATCATTTCTATTAGTATTCAGATTTTTATAAACTTAAATTATGAACTCCAATGTATGCAGATATTTCTAAACTGTCATTGTATTTATTTATATTTTTAATCATATGTTATTATCAGCATGGCAGGATGACGCGGAGGCATAGCAGGACGACGCGGAGATAGGTCAGAGAAGGTGAAGGAAAGTCGATTGCTGGTTGGATCATGCCTGACCAGTGGACCGCGATGAGGGATCGATTTGAGGAGCCCCGGTACAGAAAGCGGTCGAAGAAGGCGAAGGCGGCTAGGACGAGGGTCGAAAAGTGCTGTGGTGGATCGATTCCTATGACGGAGCATTTTCGTCGTCTGGTATATAATTTATTGCAATATATAAGATTTTATTGATAGTAGGAGTATACAATTTTCTATTTTAATAAAGAATAAAATATAACAAATACGCAGGTATAGAGGGGTGAGGACGCAAACATGGTGACCGTCTTCCTAGCCACCCATCGGAAGGACAGAAAGCTTACAGACGACCGGGCTACTCAGAGCTATGTAAGTACTAATTTAGATTTCGTTAATTTTAACATAACTTGAAGAATATACAGATAACCATATAGTTAATAATAATTAAATACTTTAGACGTTTATTAGGCTAATTTAGGTAAGTACTAATTTATAGAGATGTACAATTTTCTAGGACGAGTTTATTAGGCTACGTGAGCGTGCGAGTGCTAGTGCACCTGCAGAGGGAGGGGTTGGTACATCACAGCCCTCTCCGCCTCAGTCGGAGGACGAGCTCTGGAAGACCGTCGTTGGTGGTCTTCATAGAGGTACGTACCATGGTACGGGGTCCTATGGCGCATTTGTTACGACGCAGGCATCCAGGGCTCCATCTGCTAGTGCGTATTCACAGCCCTCACAGGCCGAGTCGACCCGAGTCGAGGATACCATTACTCGCCAGATTGTTGAGCTGTACGACGATATACTGAGAAGGATTTCTGAGCAGCCAGGATCTCAGGCGCCAGGGGACGCTGCGTCGGTCACCGCACGCTTTGACGAGCTCGAACGCACCGTGAGGGACGTACAGGGGATGCAGGAGTCCATTCACGGCACCGTTACTAGGATAACGGCTTGCATGGAGCAATGCAGTGCCAGACTGCTAGTCCTAGAGGAGACGTAGACGCACACATCTCCAGCGGTTATACTGCCTCCTTCTCCAGCGGTTACACTGCCTCCTTCTACAGCGGTTAAATTGCCTCCTCCTTCATCGTCGTCGGTGGTTCTTACACCGGAGCAGTATGCTTACCTTCTTTCCTAGAGCGGTGATGCTCCTCCTGATCAGCCGTAGTCGACATATATATTGTTGTGTGATGGCCCATTGTTGGGTCTTTTATGTGTTTCTACATACATTGTTACTGTGTTTCATATTATTTGACACTGTTGATGAAATTTTTTCATATATCTGTGTTGAGTGATGTGATTGTGTTTCATATGTGTTCATAATTGTGTTTCATATGTGTTCGTGATTGTGTTTCATGTGTTTCATATTGTTTGATACTTTGTGTTCGTGATGCTCCTCATGATCAGCCGGTGTTGAGTGTTCCACCGAAGGGGTTGGCGAACCCAGGGAAATGCTGTTGTAGGTGCTACTGCAAATACTGCTGTAGGTGCTGCTGCAAATGCTGGAAATGTTGTATTTTTTGTTTGATTCTTTACCAAATTTAGCGACGTTCAGCGACGTTTAGCGACGTCCAGCGACGAATAGAAACGTCGCTAATTAAGTATCGGAACGTCGCTAAATATGTGTCACCACGTCGCTGATCGTCGCTAAACGTCGCTAACTAAGACGTCGCTAAAACGTCGCTATGTGTCGGTAATATAGCGACGTAGCAACGTCGCAGAACGTCGCTAATTTCCTGACATGCCAGGTCAGCATGGATGTAAGGAACGTCGCTAAAACGTCGCTAGGTGATGTTGGTAAATGCAGTCGATGTACGTCGCTAGGTGACGTCGGTAAATACAGTCCCTGTACGTCACCTGGTGTTTAGCGACTAGGTAAATCGCGACTACGTTGAAACGTCGCTAATTACGTCGCCAATTGGATTTAGCGACGTATCTGCTCGATTTAGCGACGTCCTCTGGGGTCGCTGATTGGACAGATTTTAGTAGTGACGACGACCTTGCTCTTCAGAGAATTGAGCAGGTGTAAGGCACCCATGCGAGCCCCCATCATAGGCTCCTCGTCTACGACC
The DNA here is from genome assembly GCA_029216955.1 of Iris pallida. Classification (NCBI taxonomy): domain Eukaryota; kingdom Viridiplantae; phylum Streptophyta; class Magnoliopsida; order Asparagales; family Iridaceae; genus Iris; species Iris pallida. The sequence goes on along the minus strand of JANAVB010027410.1, from coordinate 2,671 downwards.
TTCTCGTCTTGGATTGTTCTCATTTGTTTGCCCTTGTTTTTGCAGTCGCGTGCGAAGTGATTTCTTTTATACATAAGCATTTAATCATGCGCTCGTCTGAGGCTTCGCAGGCTGCTTGCCCTCGATGGGGCTTCCTTTCCATTACCTTTCTTCTCTCCCCCACTATTGAACTTAGTGGTTGGTTTTGCCTTGGGATTGGACATATTACTTTGTCGATACTCCATCTTCTTTATGGATGCTAAGACGGTCGTGTTTAAATCTGTGACACGCTGCCTCTGCAACTCTTATGCCATCCACGGTTGCAGACCGTCAAGGAAGAAGAACAGGCAATCTTCTTTACCCTTGTTGGAAATGTAGTGCCCCGTCCTGCTCAGTCAATCGGAGGAATAGAAACGCCGACGGCGTTCGGCTTGGCCTTACAACGGCGACTCGAAGACATCGCTCAGGTGGGGTAGTTTCAGGTGAACTTGCCTCATCTTTGCCTTCACATAATAAATCGTGTTTTCAACTTGCACAAGTAGGCTTAATAATAAAAGAGACGAATCCACATAGCTAAGGAATAATCTCGACGGGTCGAAATGAGTTAGAACATGGAAAATGTCCCACAGGTCGGCTTAGAGTTGGTGCACGGCGTACTTTGAAAATGACACTCGGTCCTTCGTCCCATGGCTTGGGAGAAGGAAAGTTGGTCTCCGACACAAAGTTATGAAATAGCCTAAGTCATAGGCGTCGCCTGCGTGAATGCTTGTTAAAGCATGCACGATCCTGTCGAATTGTCCCGACACTTGAGTTGGCCCAAGTCATAGGCGTCGCCCGCGTAAATGCTCGACAAAGCATGCACGTTTCCATAACGCAAGGCTTGGCATAGCCTTTGCTCGTCCCTTGAGTCAAGTTATAGGCTCGATTAAGTTAGGCAAAGTTATGCCGATCGACCTAAGTCATTTCTAGTGCTGTCCCGCTCTTTCTGTGGTTGTCAAGTTAAATAGTCCCACGATCCCAAGGCTCGTCATATGAAGTATGACTTGGGCGATAGCGTCGCGTAGATCGGAATTCGATTTGAGACACGATGGCACGGTCCTAGAGTTTTAAGGCACGGGCCACGGTTGATTCATTGAGTTTGGAAAGTGTTACAAATAGTTGTTCTTGAGTTGAGTAAAATGATAGGGCAAGAAAGAAGAATGCTCGCGACTATGGGTCATCGAGGCAAGATCTCAGAGGTGAGACGTATTGAACTTGGCCCTGAAAGAGATGATAACACTAGAGGTGGAATGATTGTGTGAGACGTCAGTTGAGTCGAATCTTGCATGGTCATGGACAACTTGTCGACAAGGTAGAGTTTCCTCGAACGGTAGCTCGACGGAAGGGAACCGGTTCTTGAGAAGCATCATTAGCACGTGCTGGATGACCGCACAAGTTAGCGCAGAGGCTTGCCAGCGGGGCTAGCTACCCACCTGGCAAGGGCAGCCGCCTAACAAGCTGAAGGAGTCCAGGATGGCTCTGGGAGTCAGTGACCAAATCATATAGATGAGTCGGCATGGCGGCAGATCTGCGTGTGTGCCTTTGGATTGAGTTGAGTTGTTGAATGTGTGTATAGTTGGAATACAATGTTTGGTCCTAAGATGAGGCATCAACATAGGCGACGTGCTTCGGCACGAGATGTGGCGTCGAGTCTTATGTTGTCGGCATATAAGTTGCATGGTTTTGGTTCAGTTGTTTGATTTTAAGTCGGGAAAACCACCGTAAGGCAAAGTTGGTTGAGTGACACTAAGATTCACAAGTCTTGATTGGGTCGGTTGGTGATCAAAGTAGCACGGGCCACGAAGCGGCGATATGGTTAAGTCTTAGTGAGTTGCGAGGCATGGCCTCAATATGGATTTCGTAGCACGGTCACATGGAAAAGGAGTCTATCGTGTAGCTGCGTCTCTGATTTTGGCCGTAAGTCAAACACGACTTGATAGGTTAACGTTGTTGGCACGAGAAGTGGTCTAGGGACAAAGTATGAGTTAACGTTGACATTGCAAGCATGGGATGGTTCTGATACACAAGTTGTGCTAAGGCGCCGGTCCTAAAACTGATCCTAAGGCAAGAGTAGAAAGACAATACAAAAGGGGGCAATGTTGCACAAAGTAAAGTAAACGTGTTGGTTTTGTATGGGTGGGCGAGGAGCTCATTCCACCAGTATAGTTGAGTACTGACACCCACATAGTTTACATGTGCAGGCGCAGGTAGAAGCTCGTGGCGCGGAGCTCGCTTGGATGCGTCGAGGTACGGAGTTCCTTGGCTATTCGAAGCGTGCGGCCGCATGGAGTAAAGACTTATACAGGACATAATGTATGGACGTCGCCTTCCGAAGCATCCGCCGGCTCAAGACTTGTAACTGAGAGATGAGAGAGAGCTGAGTTTGAGAGAGAGCTGAGTGACTTGTAAATGTGAGATGAGTGAGCTTGAGTGATTGTAATATTGGCCTTGCGCCTCACTGTAATCTTTGTTTCAATATCAATAAAAGAGTTTCTTCTGAATGACTTGTGTTTGTTCTAATTTCCGCTGCTATTATTCAATGTCTCTGCACGGGACTTCTGTGTGACGACCCCGTCGCAGCCGCTGAAATCGGCCATTATGGAACCCGCCTTGCACGAGCGCAATCTAGGCTCGTGCGGCATCACGCCTTAGC
>JANAVB010027409.1:0-28777 GCA_029216955.1 Iris pallida | reverse complement strand
TTTTAATAGCTAATATTCTGCTACCTACTCTATTCACCCCTAAAGTATATTTTATATTTCGTTCCTACAATACATAGATGATAAAGATTCGAGCCGCAAGGATCTTATTACCAGGGCCCCAAAATATTTATGCAAACCAATAATAACAGGGCCATGCATACCAATGACAGGGCCATGCATACCAACAATTATGAAGGAGGAGGTGATTTCAAAATGAAGATGGACCTTCCCTCTTTTAGTGATCGATTACACATTGAAGACTTCATTGTTTGGCTCATGGAAGTAGAACGCTTCCTCGAGTACATGAACCTCTCCGAAGAGAGGTAGGTGCACCCCATAGCCTACAAACTCAAGGGAGGTGCCTCTGTTGGTGTGAACAACTCGAGCACATCTGTGGGAGAGTCGCCAGTCCTATATTTAGTTGGACCAAGATGCAATGACTGCTACGACAAAGATTTCTATCTCGAATTACTAGCAGATTCTTTATCGTCTATATCAAAATTGCACACAAGGTGCACGGTCTATAGCTGACTACATTAAAGAATTCTTCAGACTCTCGTGCCGCAACATTTACGAGACGGACTCCAATATGCAACCCATTATCTTGGCAGCCTAATTGTCATGTACCGGAGAAGAGATAACACATATTCTTTCCTTTAAGATGGACAACGCCTCATTCTCCACCGTTAGCATCAGACGACATTCCTAAGACCAGTCCACAACAACAAAAGGTCGTTATAATTGTTAACACTCAAGAACTTGAAGGTGGTCTTGATAAACAAGATGAACTCTATGCATTGGTTGTATCAGGTAAAACAGAAGGATCCTACACCAACATTGCTGAAGCTGTCCATCCCTTACTACAAGAGTTTCACGAAGTCATGCCAGATGAACTGCCCAATGAGCTTCCACCAATGAGGAACGTTCAACGTGAAATAACCTCATCTCATGGCCAACACTTCCAAATATTCCAAATTATCGAATGATCCCTAATAAACACAAAATTCTTCAAGATCAAGTTAAAGAATTGATCTATAAGGGCTTAATCAGAGATAGCCTAACTTCTGCAAAGTTTTAGTCTTGATTATACCAAAAATAGACAGATCGTAGCGTATATGCATCGATAGTCAAGCTATCAATCGCATCACTTGTAACTACCGTTCCCGAAAAATCCTATTTATTGAATTTTTAAATCATTTTCTAGCTTGATATTTAATCAAATACTAGTTTCGATATTTTCTACATTGAATATTGAATATTTTCTATGGCATATTAAGAAAAGCATGACATTTGGTAGTTAAGAAGTAGTAGCATGGTTAGTAATCTAGAGTAAAGACTTAGAGTGGGAAGGTTCTAGACTTGTTTAGTCCCGAGTGATTCATGACTTGATTAATTAATCAAATTGATTAATTAATTATTAGTTAGTTACTCTAACAACTTTTTAACTAACTCTACCTCCCCATAAACCCCTAACTAACTTGTAACAAACTTCTAACCACTTTTCTAACAAACTTCTACTCCATAACAAACTTCGAACCACTTTCCTTAACCACCTAAACTAAATGAAGGATTAAACACATGTTTAATACATTATTGTAAATAAACAGATTATTTCTGCAAAGAAATAGTTTTATTTGCAATTTATCATTTCTCAATCAACTTCTATAAAAACTGATTCTCTTTCTTCCCATTCATTTTTCATTTTCTAACGAGCAAGCTCTGCTCGATCTCTTCTCCATTCTTCTTCTTCTCCTCTACTTCACAAACCATAACCCTAATTCCTTGAGCTCGGGTATAGCGGTGGCATAGCTTCCTAAGCGGTGATGTTCTTCTCGGTGCACCGTGTCAGCAACCTCGATAAGTGAAGACCTCGACAACGATGAGCCGACGACTTCATCCACCACAGCGCGTCGCGTGAACTCCGGAAGACAGTGTTTCTTCACGACGGCCAGATCGAGCCGCGCCGCCTCTTCGATCGACTCACAGTGCCAGCACGTGCCGGTGAGCGACTGTTCCACCATCGTCACAAGTCGAGTCGCCGTCTCTCCAACCGATAGCCCTTCGCGTGCCGTCAGGTGAACTCATCCACGACACCAATCGACGACTAGTGGCAGAAGTTCACGAGAAAGGTAGTAGATTAGTAAGTCATCGTTCCATTTCAGATTGATCGATCTCGATCTTGATCGATCTCGATCTTGATTGATTTAACATTTTTGATCCATTGGAATTAAGTTTGAATTTTGTTCTTGATTGTTTTCGTCAAATCGATCACTCTTTTTTAATCAGTGTCGATTCTTAAATCGATTCTAGAGTGAACACTAAAAATCAGTTCTCTGTTCTCGAACGCTAGGTGTTTGATCAATATTCCAAAGGAGTGTGTGTAATTATGGTGTCTAGATCGGACACGAGGGGTCCGGAGTGACTCGTTAAGAACACAGCTAGCTTGGATTTGAATTTGAATTGACTATTCACCCTCCTCGACAATCTAGGCAAGTACATCTACTTGAATTCTTTACTTTGTATTTCTGTCTCCTTGTTCTCATGTTGGACACGACGTTGACATGATTGTATTGTGCTTTATTGATCGTATTGTGTTTCATTGATGGTCTTGAGGGGATTGGGAAATATTATCTAGTGTGTGACCACACCCCTTAGCTAGGTTATTATGAATAGTCTAATCGTACACCTCACGTATGATTAAGTCGCACCTTATTGTGATATTATGGTTTCCAGCCGGTCACACATTTGTTTAATATTTCAAAATTACTATTATTGATTTTGTTCATTGTTTCAGTTCTTGTACTATTGTTTCATATAGCAAGTTATTTATAGCATTACTTGTGCATTTCAGATTACATTGCATAGTATATCTGTCGGGGTTATACTTTGCTCCTTTTCTGACTGGATACGTTGTAGGTGTGATAGATGAGGACTTCTACCCTAGTTACTATGAGTATTATAGAGGATAGCAGATGCTGGGAGTAGATTGTTCAAGAGACTTGGATTTAGATTTAGGAACCTTTTGTATATATTTACATTTCTTTCCTATTGAAGTATCTTGATCCATAGTGATATCTGTGATGGTCGTGGTGTTGTGTTCTGGGTGCGATTATAGAAGCTGTGATGATTATGATTGAATTTCATTCACTTGATGATTGATGAGGTTTATATACAGCTTACTACGTTGTGTCTACCAACGTAGGCTGGGCGTGTCCGACTCGTATCCTATTATTCGGGAGCGGTCATGACATATTTTTAGTGGTGGCCTATGTAGGTCTAACTTAATAATACTTAGGGTATAAAGTACTATTAGGGAACCTGTTAGACTAGAAATCTCATCACAACGTAGGTCGGTTGTGTGATTGTATATTTATTTTTTATTGAATTATCGCATCTCCTATAGTACTATGAAAGACTAAAAAGATGTGAGGTCGTGATTACAATTCCATGACTTTTTAGAGATCGTATTCTTCCCTATATTCTTTAGTTTATAAATTCTTTAGGACCTAGGCTCGATTGTAATTTAGAGAATTTTAAACTCCTCCTTTAGTGAACCTATCACCAGTTACTAATATCCCTAGCCTCTTGGATAGATTTATTTAGATTTCCTTGTTGATTTTGTCGATTTCTAATATGACTTTCCTTGGACCAATTCAAGTATTTTATTTAGACCCATAAAATGATTCCATCATAGGTCGAAATGCGTTTTTCCCAAGTTACTTTCTAGAGTATTATCTATTGTGTTCTTCAGCCTAACCTAAATCCTCATCTTAATCCAACTCAATTATTCAGAGTTAGTTTTGATCAATCCAGTGTTTATGAGTTTCTGTCCTGAATCCTTGAATATTGTTGGAATAGAGAAAGGTCCAAGAACAGATACTTCTCTTTGCATAAATTATTTCCTTCTGATAATCGATCGTTTGATTATCAAGAACTGATACTTATAGAACAGATATTTACATCACTAGAACTTTAGAAACCTTTGGAATTTTAGCAGCTCATTTGGAATTTCTATAAATAAAGTTGAGAAATATTCGACGATCTACTATGGTGTGGCAGATGCGCACTGCAGCATTTATTTGGATTATAGAGACTGCGGGTTCACTGCAGCCAGCTGCGCATTGGCGAGACATGGACTCTAAGTTGAAGTGATTTTAGGTATTTATAGGTTTATGGATATAACTGGGGCTTTGTTGATCTCTTGAAGTTGTCCCATCAATATTGTTTGAAATGAATAAAGTTGATAGAATATTCGATGACCTATTACTATTTGAGTCACGGAACAAGAGTTTTACTGCAGCCAGATGTACACTGGCAGGACTTGAATTCTCGGTAAAGTATTTCATATACTATATATATATATATATATATATATATATATATAATATATATATATATATATATATATATATATATATGGTTTTGGATATAGAGACTATATCCTATTAGCATACGATTATTGATTTTCCCTGAGTCACGAGTCCTTGTATTACCATTTTATTTGGTACCATTTTCCAAACCCTTATTTTGGTAGATTTCATTCTCAATAAACCGTTGCCATTTTATTGTCTTTTTCTATCTCAGAACATTATTTGGGTTTTCTCCTTATTTTGTGATCATTCGATCGTGCTTATATTTCACTCATGCTTAAAATAATTTTAATTACGACTATATTTTGATTATGTCTTGATTCTTACCTAGATGATTCTGATCGTGCTTAGACATCGACTGTATTCTTAATCATGCTTAGATCTTGTCTTGATCATACTTATATTTTATCATGTCTACCTAGAATTTCGACCATGCCTAGAATTTTATCGTGCCTAAAAATTTCTGGTTAAATATTGATCATGCTTAAACGACTTATGATCATGACTAGAATTCGATTCTTAATCATGCCAAATCAGCCTCTGATCATGATTAGATTTTCATTATTTTCCAATAGTTCAACATGCCTAAATGTTTTTATTCTATACCATGCTTAGATTTTGATTTGATCATACCATTTTGATCGTGCCAAATTTTGATTCTATTTACGATCGTGCCTAACTGATTTTAATTAATTGTGCCATTTCTGTATTTAATTATTCTTAGTCGTGCTATTTGAAATTTCGAGGACAAATTTTTTTAAGGTGTGTAGATTTGTAACTATCGTTCCCGAAAAATTCTATTTATTGAATTTTTAAATTATTTTCTAGCTTAATATTTTATCAAATACTAGTTTCGATTTTCTACATTGAATATTGAATATTTTCTATGGCATATTAAGGAAAGCATGACATTTGGTAGTTAAGAAGTAGTGGCATGGTTAGTAATTCTGGAGAAAAGGCTTAGAGTGGGAAGGTTCTAGACTTGTTTAGTCGTGAGTGGTTCATGACTTGATTAATTAATTCTTAGTTAATTACTCTAACAACTTTCTTAACTAACTCCACCTCCTCCATAAACCCCCTAACTAACTTGGAACAAACTTCTAACCACTTCTAACAAACTTCTAACCACTTTCCTTGACCACCTAAACTAAATGATGGATTAAACATATGTTTAATATATTAATATTGTAAATAAACAGATTGTTTCTGCAAAGAAATAGTTTTATTTGCAATTTCATCATTTCTCAATCAACTTCTATATAAAACTGATTCTCTTTCTTCCATCTCATTTTTCATTGGTTTTTTCTAAGGGCACCACCCTTTTTGCTAGGGGCTAGCCCAAAATAGTTCAAGAATATTACAAGTTTGCCATCAAAAATTTTGCTAGGGCTAGCCCAAGCAAACCTATAAATACCAATTTTTCTTTTCATTTTCTCTCCTTCTTCTCTTTTCTTTTCTCCCTAAACTATTTTCTTCTCTCCTTCTCTTAGGTCAAAGAATTTAAACCCTAAATCTTTTCTTTTCTCCCTACATTTTTGGCAAATTGTTCTCTCCCTCAACTCTAGGTCATTGACTTCTAATTTATTGGTAAGTCATCAAACTAAAATATGTTTCATTTTAAACAAGAATTTCACATATAAAAGTTGAATTATGTGTTAATGTAGAAAAATATTGAACATGGATCAACCGGGATCATCAAATGTTCCGCCACGTCCGAAGAACACGTTCCCGCAACGTCGAAGACAACTTTGATGCATCGGAAGCCCTCTTGGTAACTACATTTGAACTTGTCATCGGGTTAAAATTCGTGCTGTGACACAGAGGACTGCCAACACTCTGGCAGTCCAGATCATAGACTAGGACTGCCAGAGTGGTGGCAGTCCTTCACAGAAGAAGGACTGCCAGGACCCTGGCAGTCCTACACATATGTAGGACTGACAGGGTCCTGGCAGTCCTTCTTTTGTGAAGGACTGCCACACTCTGGCAGTCCTAGTTTATGATACCTGAATGCAGAGTTTTAATCAGTAAAGGTGTTTGAAATTTATGAACACCAATTGATGTACAAAAGACGGTCTTGCTATTAACACAATTTGCTATTTATGGACACCAATCTTATGCACGGTCCTAATCTATGAAACCTATTTGCTTTAGGATGTTGTCTAATTGTACTAACCTTTAAGTTTTATTGTAGGACTTGAGATCTTCGATTTTGCGGTACCGGCTCCAATTGCAGTCAATGTAGCCCATTTATTCTGGACCGATCTATGTTTTGAATCAAGCGAGGGTGCGGTACATTGGTGTCGAGAAGTCGGACGGGAAAACAACATTGTTCTAGTGATATCCAGATCGGCCCGAAATCGACCGGGACGACAACTGTGGTGGTTGGCTGTGAAAGAGGTGGTGTGTTCAGAACGCACAAGAAAAACACAGTTATCCAAAGTAAAGTTCCAAGAAGAAATTGGAACGAGGAAATGTGGTTGTCCATTCACGATACATATTAGAAACGAAGAAGAAGGGAAATGGACAGTAGAAGTGAAGAATGGAACCACAACCATGAGATTGCCGAGACACTATTGGGTCATCCGTATGTCGGACGGTTGAACAATACGGAGAAGAAGATAGTCGAAGACTTGTCCACCTCCGGAGTTGCACCGAGACAAATATATTCGTCATACGACATGAAGATGAGAAGAACATGTCTACAATAAAGTCAATATACAACGCCCTATCTTCTTCAAACTGTCCGGACGAAATCAAGAATGGCGATGCAAGAAGTGCTCAAGTTGCTTGCCGATAATCATTATGTTGAGTTCCATAGAAGACATCCCCAGAGTAATGAAGTATTATCAATCTTTTGGGCTCATCCGATTGCACAAATTTGGCCAGGTCTTTTGCCGACGTGTTAGTCCTTAATTGCACGTACAAGACAATAAGTTCAAGATGCCTCTCTTTCATGTTGTCGGGTTCACCTTACATGGAAAATTTCCAGTGGCATTTTGCTTCATGAAGAGTGAGAAACTTGAAGACTACACATGGGCGTTGGAGAAACTGAAAACACTTTACACTGGTCATACAGAGCCGTCAGTATTTGTTACCGACAGAGAGTATGCCCTAATTAATGCTATTCGTATTTTTCCTCAAGCGGATACATTGCTATGCACTTGGCATGTCAATTGTAATATTCAAGCCCAATGTAAGTTGAAGTTTCGGAAGGAGGATGGTAAAATCGACATGCAGATTTTTGACGAATTCTACAATGATTGGAATTGTGTGTGGCGAGCCTCTACGATTGCCAGTTACGACGCGCATGGTACTTGTTCAAGCAAAAGTGGGAGGCGAGGGAGCCGGCATGCATTTCTTACATCAAAGATACATGGCTTGAACCGCACAAAGAACAATTCGTCTTAGCATGGTCGAATGTGGTGAAGCATTACGGCACGACAACTTCCAACCGTGTCGAAGGAGCATACTCTTATTGAAGAGGCACCTAAAATCATCTCTTGGCAACTTCGTCTCTGTTTGGCAAGCTATACATTTATCAGTAGATCGGACGGTGAATGAAATTAAGGCATCATTTGAGATGAGTTTGAATATAGTCAAGCATGAGCATAGAAAGGAAGTACTCTTAGATGCTTTAATGCGCGTGGTATCTCACAAGGCGTTGGCCTTAATAGCTGATGAGATTGAAAGGTCAAAGTTTGTCGGGCTTGATCCCGAGGTTTGCGGGTGTGTATATCGACATACACTGGGCCTCCCTTGTGCACATCAGATTAATGAATATCGCCGTGAATCATTCCTATTCCAGTAGATGCTGTCGATCAACGTTGGAGGCAGTTGTCTATGATGCCCTGGTGAAGACGGACGATGATTTTTCTCTTTGCCACAAGTGAAACTTCTCCACGCAAGGTGGTGTGCCTCAGTAGGAGCGGAACGGATGTCCATTGAGCTTAAAATCCAAGAAATTGCATGTCCGGTGACTACTAGAATGCATGAGCCGTCCGTTGTTTCCAATCCTAAAGGCAGGCCTCAAACAAGATTGACTAGTTCACAGAAGAGAAGGCTGGAGTCGACTAAGAGAGATCTATCGTCCTTTGAGCATGTTGAACGAAGCTTACAGCAACCTTCGCCTGCACGGAAGGGCAAGCTTGTCGTTCGCCAAAAAATAGAGAAAATGGACCTCCCAAGAAAAGATACAGTTGCAAGCCAAACAACGAGTTTGTATATTGACAAATTTCAAGCTGCTCTTTGAAGTTACATTTGGTCTATTGTCGATGTCCCGGTGATGGCCATTGCGGATTTCATGCCCTTGCAAGGCATCTTGGTTATGATGACAAAGACGGATGGAGACGAGTGAGGCAGGAGCTGTACGAGGAGTTAGAGTCGTCTTCCATTCTACTCCGCATCCTAAGCGAAGAAACGGTTGCAAGTTTGTTGTTAAGTATCCCTTGCACCGACAGTGTTACCGGGACAGACCACTACATGTCAGTCCCGTCTGTCGGCTATTTATTTGCTAATAGGTACATGATACCTGTTGTACTTATCTCGTCGGATATTAACAATACATTCTTTCGATGTGCGCTCCTCCGACGGACCACGGAGTGTCTAACCTATGTACTATAGGTCTGATCGGGATCACTTCGTTATACTAAAGATGATCACTCATTCTCCGATTCCTTCACCTTCAACAGTTTGGTACAAAAGAGCACCGGTCGAAGCCATCGCTTGGACCACACCTTTCGTTGATCAGATCAACCATTGTAAGAAGTTGTTGAAGATTGAGGAGCCAAGAGACTTACCTGCTGACCACTACGACGTCGAAATCGACTAAGTATAGATATATTTACAGTTTGTCATTTTGTATATGTAGGACCACTTTTGTATACAGTGAAATATGAAGTCCACTAATATATATGGAGTAAATTTTGAGTTATATATGTGACCTGTTATATGTGCCTACCTGTGTTATATGTGCCTACCTGTGTGCTATCTGTGTCATATGTGGTTACCTGTGTGCTACCTATGTTATATGTGCTTACCTGTGTGTTATCTGTGTTATATGAGTGTACCTGTGTTATATGTGTTCACTGTCACAGCGTTTCAGTTTGAGAAACTCTGCCACAGAGTATCAGTATCAGGACTGCCACACCCATGGCAGTCCTACACTGAAGTAGGACTGCCAGGGTGATGGCAGTCCTAACTAAAACTTGATGTTAGTTAGGACTGCCACCATCCTGGCAGTCCTACTTCAGTGTAGGACTGCCATGGGTGTGGCAGTCCTAAGTGTAATACTCTGTGATGATTTTCATGTGTGAATGAAATCATCACAGAGTTTCAAACTTAGGACTGTCACACCCATGGCAGTCCTACACTGAAGTAGGACTGCCAGGGTGATGGCAGTCCTAACTAAAACTTGCTTTTAGTTAGGACTGCCACCACCCAGGCAGTCCTACTTCAGTGTAGGACTGCCATGGGTGTGGCAGTCCTAAGTCTAATACTCTGTGATGATTTTCATGTGTGAATGAAATCATCACAGAGTTTCAAAGTTAGGACTGCCACACCCATGGCAGTCCTACACTGAAGTAGGACTGTCAGGATGGTGGCAGTCCTAACTAAAACATGCTGTTACAGATACTACACTGAAGTAGTTGTGACATCCTGATACAGATACTCTGTACATTAAAAAGAACGATTTATCACAAGTACGTAATGTCCAATAAATCTTCACAACTTAAGATTCATCACAAAAACTCAATAACCAACTACAATAAATTCATCACAACTACAATAATTCATCACAACTACTTAGTCCCGAACATTCCATATCCAAATTAAGTTTCAACAACCAAAATATCCACAATAATTCATCACAAGTACGTAACTATTCCACATCCAATTAAGTTTGAAACATAAAAAATATCGAAATCCATCTACATATCATCGGGCCTTTGAACGAGACTCCCTATTGTTCATGAAGGGGAAGTCGACCACGTCGTCGATACGATTAAGCTCGTTGGCGATCGCAACACAACTGTCACTTTGGCAACCTCTCCGGAGTGTCTGCCAATTCCTTCACCCTTTGAGACAAAATGAAAGTATAAATGAATTAAGTCTACAAACATGGAAATCTCAGTCTTATTACAAATACGGAACTCACCATCCTCACCAACCCAGCATACAAGACGTTTTTGGAAGGAAGAGCTCCAATTGCCCGACGTCCACGGGACCCGGTTTGGTAGGGTTCGACAACTTAGGATGTCTGACCCCCAGGAAGTACTGCATGTAGTCCTCGCTGTAGTCGGCCATCTGGGTGACCGGTCGTCTTTCAGATTCCCGAAGTACATGTCGTTGCCACTCCGAGTAAAAGTCGGTCACCCAGTCGAATTCCGCCGGTTTGTAACTTAAAGGTTGGGTTCCGCGCGGAGGCTCCAACAGCCGTAGTGTGCGCTTCGGCACAGTTTGCACGAAGCCAAACTGACGAAGTACTCTATCGGACATGTACGGCTCCGTGATTTCATAGCATGTGATCATGCCATGAAATAAAGAAACTGGTTGGACCCTCACGATTCAGCTCACGTAAATCCTGGTATGGATTCCAAAAAATCTGTAGGAAAACAGTTAACAACAAACAAAATCAACACGAAAAAGTTAGTCAAAAATTAGTACCTCTTCTGGCACCAAACTGTCTAATACTTCACGAATGGAAGCCAGTGTTTGCCAATTTTTGGTTTCCAGCTGGGATGGCCTCCATCGACACACTCTAGGAAGGTGTTCAAGATACTCTGGGTTTTCGTCAGCCCGTCTAAGCATCAGGAAGTGCTCGTATATCCATGCCTATTCAATTTATAAATGAATAGTAAAAATTAAAACAACAAATTGAAGTATACAAGATTAAATTGTTAGAAGTTTTCTTACATGTAGCAGAGTCTGACAGCCGGCCATTGTCTTAGTCCCGACACGGGATGCGATGCCGAGCTCGCGGTAAAGATTGGCCAGGATACCGCTTCCCCAGGATATATCAATGAAGTCATCCACTTCCGATAAGTTGAGCATGTACCGAGCATGTATCGACGTTCCGGACTTGTCCGGAATGCCGACCGTTCCTAGGACGAACAGCATATACGCACGGGCCACCGCGTCGACCGTATCATCGTCATCGTCATCCACCTCCATATCCATGAACTGGTCCACCAGAAATGATAGAGGAATTCCGTATGACTTCTTGAAGCCTGGTAGAGTTGTAAAACTCGTAGCCGGAACTCCAAGGTGAGTTGAGACGAACTTGACGATCTTCTCGTACCATTTCACGGATTTCTCATTCGTGTAATGTTCTTTGGTCATTACGCGTCCGGTCACTGGCAGCTCCAATATCTGGTAGACGTCGTCATGTGTAATGGTCATCTTCCCTGCTGGGAGATGAAATGTGTTGGTCTCCGGGTGCCATCTCTCCACAAAGACGGATATGAGGGCATTATCCATTGTCCGGTAGGCGTTTTGTGCCAAATTGTGCAAGCCGCTCGGTATGATTTTGCTCCGGATGGCCTCCGATAAGCTTGCAAACTGCGAGGACACGGTTTTCTTTCCGTGACTCACAGCCCTAAGGATACGATATGTCCTCTGTATATCGAACAAAAAAAATATATCAATTATGAAATATATATATATATAGTATACTAAACTGGTAGCTTACAAACGTCATGTACATACCGGGTTCTTCCATATTTCATACGCAATGTGGTTCTCAAAAGAAACAACATTGAGCAACCGGGCGGACGGACAGGCGGCTCAAAAGGATCGGCCTCCTCAGAAGGACCGACCTCCTCAAATAGAGCAGAACCGTCTTGACGTGATAGGAGTCGGACAATTGGCACGTCATCGTCGTCGTCGTCGGAAGGAGGCGTAGGAGTAGGAGCTCGTTGCTTCGATCGAGCTTGACGTGCCGGTGGCGATGTCCGAGATCAAGCTTCGGGCGCCGGTTTGGTAATTGTTATCGGACGCTCGAGAGGACGTCCCGCACGTTCCTTCCGCTTTGACGCGGTGGGCTGTATTCTTTTGTTAGCGGCCGGTGGACTGCATGACAACATACACTTATTAAATAATAGAAACAGCATGCAGTCACCCAACAATCACATGCACACACATTAGGACTGCCAAGCATGTGGCAGTCCTAATGAAAATTAGGACTGCCACAGTCCTGGCAGTCCTCTTTCACAAGAGGACTGTCAGGACTGTGGCAGTCCTAATTTTATTAGGACTGTCACATGCCTGGCAGTCCTACTGTTGTGAACCCGAACTGCCACAACGACATCCTAGTTTGTCGTGTTCTAGGGTTAGGGTTTCAACATAAAATTGGGGTTTCTTGTGTTCGAAAATTAGGGAAAAGAACATGCAAGAGATTATAAACCTATTTTATCAAAACTTTTTCAAGAATTAAACAAATTCTAGGGTTTCGAATATAATGTACAAAAATCTCGAAAAAATTAGGGAAGAACGACCTGGATTCCGGTTGCTTTGACTTGTGTGTCATCTCTTCGAGAATCTTCGTGGAGGGATTGAGAATGGAGTGGCGGAGAAGAAGAAATTAGGGTTTAGGAGAGGGAGAGGGAGAGAGCTTTATTTCTTTTCTTCTTGAGGAGAGAGTCAAGAATGGAAATGAGAGTGAATTTTTTGGGTTTGGGGGGTTGGGCTGCCCCTAGCAATTTTTGGGTGCCCCCTAGCAATTTTTCCACATTCATGGGCTGCCCCCAAGTAAGGGCTGCCCCCAAGCATTTTTGGTGGTGTCCATAGAAAAAACATTTTTCATTTTCTAACGAGCAAGCTCTGCTCGATCCTCTTCTCTATTCTTCTTTCTCTTCTCTATTTCACAAACCCTAACCCTAATTCCTTGAGCTCGGGCATGGCGGTGGCATAGCTTCCTAAGAAGTGACGTTCCTCCTCGGCATACCGGCGTCAGCAACCTCAGCGAGTGAAGACCTCGACGACGATGAGCTGGCGACTTCATCCACCGCAGCGCGCCGTGTGAACTCCGAAAGACAGCGTTTCTTCACCATGGCCAGATCGAGCCGCGGGGCCTCCTCGATTGACTCGCCGTGCCAGCACGTGCCGGTGAGTAACTGTTCCACCTCCGCCGTCAGCAGGTCGAGCCACCGTCTCTCCGGCCGGTCGCCCTCCGCGTGCCGTCAGGTGAACTCCTCCATGACACCAACCGACGACGAGTGGCAGAAGTTCACGAGAAAGGCAGTAGATCAGTAAGTCATCGTTCCATTTCAGATTGATCGATTTCGATCTTGATCGATTTATCCATTTTTGATCCATTTGAATTAAGTTTGAATTCTGTTCTTGATTGTTTTCATCAAATCGATCACTCTTTTCTAATTCTTGAATCGATTCTAGATTGAACACTAAAAATCAGTTCTCTGTTCTCGAACGCTAGGTGTTTGATCAATTGTTCCAAAGGAGTGTGTGTGTGAATTGTGGTGTCTGGATCGGACACGAGGGGTCTGGAGTGACTCGTTAAGAACACAGGTATGAGTTCTTCCTAAATCTCCTCTATGTGCTATTTGAATTCTTGAACGGGAAATCGATGTTGTGTTCGATCAAGTGATAGCCAGACACATGCTTGTGTTGTGTCTGGATCGAGCCATAGCTTGAGAGACCGAGTAGCATGCGTATCGGTGTCATAGTATCCGTGTTCAGCCGGGACACCGGGATTACGAGGGAACAATTGAACTCAAGAGGGCAACGTTCAAAAGTTTGGACTGAAGTAATACTACTGAGTTTTATCAACTGTTATTTAGGGCAAATGTTAAAGGCCATCCCCTTTTTACTAAAGGCCACCAACTTAAAACTTTAAAAAAAATTACAAGTTTGTCATTTTGAAAACACTAAGGATCATCCTGCTCCTGTCAATCTAGGACTGCAGGGCTTGCATGTAGTCCTCAATTGATAATCTTTTATCTTTCTTTTTTTTTTTTTTTACCTACAGTGACTGCAGGGCTTGCCTGCAGTCCAAAGTGAAGATAGGACTGCAGACAAGGCCTGCAGTCCGCCTTCCAAACGATCCACGGTTGCTCTTCTCACCGGCAAGGGCAAGGGAGGGGAGCTAGGGGGGGCTGATTTAGGGCATCGAGAGTGAGGAAGAGAGAAAATCGGTGCAAGGGGAAAGAGAAGAGTGGAGAAAGGGAAGAAGCTCACAGAGGCGTGGGCGGCATAGCGAACTTCAGTGGCGGAGCTGGGCGTCGACTATGGTGGCGGTCGCTGAACGGGGTGCAGCCAAGGTCGTTGCCGGGTGGCAGCGGTGGAGAACAATGGCGGCGGATCCGATCTGGAAGGGGCATGCCACGACAGCAGTGAATCGGCCACTGACGAGTGACAACGGTGGAGAACAAGTCGGCAGAGGCGAGTCGGGTATGTCGGCCGCCGAGCTCCTCCCCGAAGCAGTTCCTCCGCACGAGCACGAGCCCATCGGCCGTCGAGCTCCTCCCCGAAGCAGTCCTCCTCCAAAGTCCTCTTGGTGGTCCTTAGTAAACTTGTGAACTTTAGGTTGCTCTTAGTAAAAAAAAACAAAGGCATGGTTGCCCTTAGTACATAGGTTGCCCTTAGTAAAAAGGGGTGACATTTAACATTTGCCTTATTTAGGGATGGGTTGGTTGGGCCTTTGGACTTAAACCTAAATACTTATTTCTGAAACGTAAGTGGACCTGGGTTCCCCACTCCTGAGCTGGGCCTTTGGGCCGGTGCCCTACTGATTGTTGGAGGAATACTCAAAGCGATGGACTGGGCCAAAAAAATAAATAGGGCTTTAAGATGTTGGTTAACTAGAAAATAGAAATAAGAGCTTAGATTAATAGAAATAGGTTGATTAGTAAAAAGAAATAAGTTATGTTAAGCTATGCAGACTTGAGTAAGTTTTTAGACTGTAGGACCATGGATAGAATTTAATCTTTGCAATGAATTAGGAAATTTGGATTGACTAATGGGCCAAGCTAAATGGGAGCAAAGGTTGCTATAATAGGTATAAGAATAGTAAAGTCTGATAGGAAAAGTTGCTAGGAAAAGTTGATAGGAAATTTTAGAAATATATAGGAATTTAGAAAGTAGTATAATTTTATTAGAATGTTTCTAAGGAATATTTGTGTCTTTTGGCACATTTGGATTTGGATTTGACTATTCACCCTCCTCGACAATCCAGGCAAGTACACCGACTTGAATTCTTTACTTTGTATTTCTGTCTTGCTCCTTGTTCTCATGTTGGACACGACATTGACACAATTGTATTGTGCTTTATTGATCGTATTGTGTTTCATTGATTGTCTTGAGGGGATTGGAGAAATATTATCTAGTGTGTGACCACACCCCCTTAGCTAGGTTATTGTGAATAGCCTAATCGTACGATTAAGCCACACCTTATTGTGATATTGGGATTTTCAGCCGGTCACACATTTGTTTAATATTTTAAAATTCACTATTGCATTGATCGTCTTGTTCATTGTTTCAGTTCTTGTACTATTGTTTCATATTGCAGGTTAGTCTATACTATCTTGTGCATTTCAGATTACATTGTATAGTATATCTTGTTGGGATTGTTCTTTGCTCATTTTCTGACTGGATACGTTGCAGGTGTGAAAGATGAGGACTTCTACCCTAGTTACTATGAGTCATTATAGAGGATAGCAAATGCTGGAGTATATGTTGTTCAGGAGATTTGGATTTAGGAACCTTTTGTATAGATTTACATTTGTCCTATTGATGTATCTGGATGACTGTATTAATAATTGCTTAGAATTGCTTTACTTTTACAGAATTTGTCTCCGGATAGCTATTGTACAGATGTACAACAAAGCATAGTGATATCTGTGATGGTCGTGGTGATTTGTGTTCTGGGTGCGATTATAGAAGCTGTTATGAGTATGATTGAATTTCATTCACTTAATGATTGATGAGGTTTATATACAGCTTACTATGTTGCGTCTACCAACGTAGGCCGGACGTGTCCGACTCGTATCCGATTATTCGGGAGCGGGTCGTGACATCACTATCAGGTATTGCTTTTTTCATACCTCGACTAGAAGACATGTTGGACATGCTTGCAAGGTCTACCATATTCTCAAAGATCGATTTGAAGAGCGGCTACCATATCTGTATCCGACCTAGTAATGGATGGAAGAATGCTTTTAAGATCCGAGAAGGACTACACAAATGACTCGTTATGCCTTTCGAATGCGCCAAGCACATTCAAGCACCTCAGAGAAGTTCTTAATCTTCTCAGAATTAATAAACTCAATATAAATCTCAAGAAGTGTAGCTTCCCTGCCAACAAACTCATCTTCTTAGGATTTTGATTGGCGCCGATGGCCGCAGTATTGATGAAGAGAAGATTCGAACAATTTGCGACTGGCCTACTCTAAAGATAATGACTGAAGTTCGAAGTTTCCATGGTCAGAACAATTTTTACCAGTGATTAATCCGTAACTTTAGCACTACCATAACGCCAGTGACAGAATGCGTGAAGAAAGGAAAACAACTCGAGTCCTGAAGATGATGCTAGTTTCATACTTATCAATGAGAAGCTATCTACGATATCGGTCCTATCACTACCCGACTTTGACAAACTGTTTGAAGTTGAATGCGATGCCAACATAGTGGGAATTGGTATTGTACTAATATAAGAAGGAAAACCAATTTCTTTTTGGAGCAAGAAGCTAACTGATACTCAATGAAAATGGTCAACTTATGAGTATGATTTCTACTCGATCATGCAGGCCATCAAAGCGTGGGAGCACTATCTCATCCAGCGACCATTTATCCTACACACAGATAATCAAACCTCATCTTTCATAGGCAATTCTGGTAACACAAAATGAATGCATGCTAGATGGATTCAGTTTGTTGAGCGCTTCTCTTATACCATCAAGCACAAGGCCGAAGTTCAGAACAAAGTAGCCGATGCCTTAAGCCATCGAGCCGACCTCCTTGTCACTTTGCATCAAAAGGTCACTGAGTTTGAATACCTCGAAGAACTCTACCTGGAAGATGAAGATTTTCGACAAGCATAGGAAGTTTATCAGCCTAACAAAGATGTAAATGAATATCACATTCAAGAAGGCTATTTTCAAAGAAAAACTGTTGTGTTTTCCCTATAGTTCCTTTGCGGAAACATATTATCAAAGAGCTCCATAGTAGAGGTCTCGGTGGACATTTTGGTCGAGATAAGACATTGGTCACTGAAGAAATATATTATTTGCCATAAATGAGAAAAGAAGTTGAGGGACATGTCCGCAATTGTACTATATGCCAAGTTGCCAAGGGCTAAGAGCAGAATGATGGTCTTTATATGCCTCCTCATATTCCTGATATATGGTAATTGGGAAGACATTTCTATGGACTTTATTCATGGTTTACCACAAATGCAATGCGGAGCTGATTATCTTTGTCATGGTAGACAAATTCTCCAAGATGGAGTACTTCATTCCCTGCCATAAGACGTCCGAGGTGACGCATATTGCTCTTCTATTTTTTGAGAAGTCGTGTGTCTTTATGGTGTGCCAAAGTCTATCACTTCAGACAGAGATACTATGTTTCTATCACATTTCTGGAGAACATTGTGGAAAAGATTGGATACATCACTATAATATAATAGTACTAGTCACCCACAAACTGACTGACAAACAAAGGTAATGAATCACATACTTGGAACATGTTGCAGAGCTTAGTTGGGATACGACCTAAGCAATGGCACATTGCTTTGCCAGAAGATGAATTTACTTACAATTTCATATCTAACAGATCAACCGAAAAAGTGCCATTCGACATTGTCTAATCACATCGTCCCGACATATTTTAGACCTTGTCTATCTGCCTAAGACTTCGAGTCGAGACATTAATGCTGAGCATATGTTAGAACGACATCACTTGATACATGATGAAGTGAAATAGCAGCTTGAAGAATCTTATGCCAAATATGAAGCAACTGATGATCAGTCCCGTCGCCGTAAAGTATTTCGTGAAGGAGATCTTGTCATGGTTTACTTGCGTAAGGAACGTTTTCCTACTGGCACCTACAACAAATTGGCGAAGAAGAAGAAGATCGGACCATTTCAAGTGGTACGCAAGATAAATGATAATGCTTATGTGTTTGATCTCCCTGAATATGTGCAAATCTCCCTAACCTTCAATGTCGACAATATTTACGTGTATTTTTCTCTTAGCGAACCGTTTTGTTCTGATGAGAACTCAGGGACGAGTTCTCCTGAAGTAGGAGGGACTGATGTAGCGTAGAGTCCTATTTCTTTTAGGACTCTAATTTTGACTCATCTTTTGATTAGGATAGGTTTTATCTTTAATTTTTATAGTGTTTGTTTAGGATTAGAATTTGTATTTGATTAGAATTAGGATTTGTCATGGAAGTTCTATAAATAGGCACCTTATGTATACAGTTGGAGATAAATTTTTAATCAATAAATTCTTCTTTTGAGATCTGAGATTCGTTTTCACCTCCTCTTGGTTGTGGACTCGACTGTTCGGTATTCGGGAGCCCCCTTGCTTGAGGTTTTTAAGCAACATTCGTGCATACCCCTACCTGTCATTCGTCGGAGTTTTTGCAGCACCGTTTCGCTCTCGTCAACCAATGGTGGTCCAGTCATTGTCATCACCGATCGACTTGGCCATTGCCATGCATGAAGGTAAGTCCGCTCTATTATGACGATGCGGCATTTCCTCAACATATCAGCAACAATATGTGAACAGTCAACAATCGGTAATTTGCCTTCTCTCAAACTAGTCAGGAACAAAGTGAGTCATTTGTATGTCAAACAAGTCAGCAGCAACTGATGTTCGACACCAAGTGATTCTTTGCTATGTGCAATTGTTTGGTGTATTCCTTGGAAGTGTGAACTCATTCACAGTGTACTCTATCATGTTATCTGTTCTTAGAGAATTTATGATCTTCTTTTTCTTACTTCATGTTCTCTATGAAGACATTTTAATCTCTTGAAAGTTGAAACAGCAAAAAAAAAACTTCTTCCATTTGAGCATGTAAACACATTACAAATCAAATACTATAACTAATGTATCAAGTATCTTACCTGATGCTTGACACAATCGGTACAATGCCTGATTTTTTCGCATTATGATTAAAGAGACAAACATAGTACGGAGAACAATTTTCTTAGCAGGAGTTTCCAAGTAATATCCAGCAAATAGGTGAAGTACTAATTAACAACCATCTACATATGCAA
Organism: Iris pallida; assembly: GCA_029216955.1. Taxonomy (NCBI): domain Eukaryota; kingdom Viridiplantae; phylum Streptophyta; class Magnoliopsida; order Asparagales; family Iridaceae; genus Iris; species Iris pallida. The sequence continues at coordinate 9,174 of JANAVB010027409.1, read as the reverse complement.
AAATTGAGGGAGGTTGAGACCTCTTTTGTAATCATATTATACAACCCTTTCCCTCTTACATTTCTTGTTTGAAATCAGAAAAAGAATCAGGTAGAATAAAGCAGAAAATCATGCTACTAGGTGAAAGTGAGAAGCCAGGTCACAAAACTCATGCTCCAACTAGGCCCAACCTTCTCAGACAGTTATTATCTACCGTGATATCGTCATTCTTGCACCGGTGTCTTGTCATCCCCTTCTAATAACTGAGTGGGTGGTTCTTCTTCCTTCTTTGCATTGTCAACATCTTTCTGGCTGAGAAAGCTTGGTTGGTTGGTTGACGAAAGCAACCTCGCCCACATCCTATCGGTAATCACAACTTTGTTTTGTGTTTCAGTCACCCTCTGCAAGTCAGTACAGGTATTAGAACCAGTAATTTTTTCCAAGAACTGTAGTGTTGGGATGAAACAAAAATATTGTCTTGAAACCAAATTTGCCATGTTGTGAAAGCATGGTGAATATGCTTGTGTTTGTGCACATCTGTCTCTGTCTATGAAAGCACCGTGTAATGGAAGCAGGAATTGTAAAAGAGAAACATGAGGCTATCTCGAACGTTGCTAGGACACTCCTTGGGAGGACCGTATTCGTGCAACAAGTTTGAGATGTAATCACCAAGTGACGTAAAAATATAAGAATACCCCTTTGGAGAGACCAGAAAGAAACACAGTTGAAAGTGATTTGGCATTGCTGTGACTGCACCAAACATAATTGAGATATAAGAAAGTCATTTCTCCATGTGATCTGTGAATCCATTTTATGGACCTGGATACTATCCAAAACATGCTTAAGTGTAAATGTTATTAAGATTTATGTATAGAGTATGTATCTAGACATGTTTTCATGTATAAATACGACCATATCATTGTGTACACTATCCTATGTTTTCTAAAAAGTGTCATATTTTTTTGAACCCGTATCGTGTATTCGTGTCCATGTCTACGCAACCAAGATACCACTTAAAAGTTCTGCAGGACCTAATCCAGTTGATTGAGAAGCAGACAGTTTCACATGCTTGGAGGCATACTAATTCTAATGAACAAACAATTATTAGATGATTATCAGGTCATCATAACTTGTATCTATTTGTGCAGGCTAGTGATACTACTAAACTCATGTATATCATGGATAAGCAATCAAGTGGGAAACTATTTGCATACTTAAATATTTTCGGGCTTTCCAGAAGATAACGAAACGTATATTAATACTTTGCTATTATACAAGCACAAATTATATGTCTGTTCCAAACAGGTAACACATATAGCCCATCAATCCATGTCTAACTAAGGGGAATCTTTGTTTGACACCTCATGTCAGGGTCAGTAAATGACACCCTAGCCTGTCCATAAATCAGAACCATTAGCAGTGACTCTTACTAACATGTAACAGTCAATCTCAGATGACTATCTAAGATGAAGTTCAACTTCTCGCGCACAAAATCAAATAAAGTGGAACTGGAAAGTATCGGAGGAAACAAGACCTGAAGAGTTGAGCCCCGTTGCAAAAACACAGTTAATGGCCTTGGTCCAGTGATACATCACATGCATGCTTCAAGTTTTTTGCTAATTATAGAACTGTGAAAGGAGAGGGTCTTACTTACATGGAAAGGTATATAAGCGTGCCTTCCATTAACAGGTCCAACAGTGAACCCTGTGTACCCTGCCATTGCACCATGGATGGCGCTATGAGCAAGCAAAGTGCAGTAGACATTATCAGAGGCATTGCTTGGAATTGCACGAATCATGTATGTTGGATCTGTAGTTGGGACACATCACATGATTAATAATTTCTATTGAAGTCGGCTCAACAAGAAACTGAAGATTCACTTCAAAACTGACCTATATATTTGAGATTTATAGTCATTTTCTCTGTTCTTCTGAAGTGATCCTGTAAGATACAGGAAAAGTAAGAATATGACGAAACCAGTAAATATATTTCTCCCAATGTAAAACATAAAAGTGGAAGTCTGCCCTATTATCTTCCTAGAAAGGCTACTTAACAAGGGAGAACAGGATCACTATAAGATTAAGTAGGACTTCTCAAAGCATAATGAACAGAATTCTTAGAGATTACACAATGTGCAAGGCTCAAACCTTTGAGTAAAAAAAGATGGAAACAGATTTATATGATGAATTTGATTGTATTTTTTAACCAATTGGAAAGCATTGACAGGCAAAGAACTAGTAGTTGTTCCACAATTATAGGGAGCAAGCACATTCTTACTTCTTGTATACCTTTATCCTTTGTGACAACCATAGCCCAACATCTAGGAGTAGCTTATTTCCTGAAGCATCTTCATTGTTCATGGACCGTATGCTTTCAGCAATAAGCTCTTGCCCTGCACCCTCAGCAACAACGATAACCATGTGGCCATTCTCTTTAAGGCGCTTTTCTACAAATTCAAGGAGTCCACCCTTCCCGTCCAGATAAAAGGGTGATTCAGGAATCAAGCAACAGTCCTATAGAAAATAGCAGAAGGAAAACACCAGAAACTCTAATTAGGTATTTTCCAATAAAGAAATATCTGCTCTGAACAACAAGAAAAAAGATCCAGAACCAGAAGTACATGGTTTAAAAAACTCTAACCAAGATTGTAAAGAAAAGAAAAAAGAGACCACACGTACCACATCTCGGCTTGCAAGAGTAGCATACATTGCAATGAACCCTGCATCAATAAACACATTAGATATCGGAATTCCACATTGATAAATAAAAAATAAAAAAATCATATGGCTACACCAGTCATTTTCTAATTTCAACTCTGCCAACTTCACAACATTAGGTAATTGAAATCATGATCCACCATCAATAGAAGCAAACAACTTATATAGCTGCAAAGACCTAAATTACACTCTTCCTTTAGACTATTGCAGTGAAATGATTACACACAACGAATAAGAGAATGCAGTTTGTCATGTTGTAACATAAGGAAATTCATATTTGCCCATGTCATATGGCTACACCAGTCATTTTCTAATTTCAACTCTGCCAACTTCACAACATTAGGTAATTGAAATCATGATCCACCATCAATAGAAGCAAACAACTTATATAGCTGCAAAGACCTAAATTACACTCTTCCTTTAGACTATTGCAGTGAAATGATTACACACAACGAATAAGAGAATGCAGTTTGTCATGTTGTAACATAAGGAAATTCATATTTGCCCATGTCATATGGCTACACCAGTCATTTTCTAATTTCAACTCTGCCAACTTCACAACATTAGGTAATTGAAATCATGATCCACCATCAATAGAAGCAAACAACTTATATAGCTGCAAAGACCTAAATTACACTCTTCCTTTAGACTATTGCAGTGAAATGATTACACACAATGAATAAGATAATGCAGTTTGTCATGTTGTAACATAAGGAAATTCATATTTGCCCATGTTACAAGCAGTGAAGTAGCATATGAAAATCCATAATTTATTCTGCGACACCTTATTAAACAATAAAGAAAACTGTTATTAGCATAATCACATAGAATAAAGTTCAGATAACGCATTAAATAAAGGGACAGTGATCCATCAGAGGGAAAGAGCTGGAAATAACAACTTGATGAAGAAGTGAGGAGTTGAAAACGGTAAATTCTAAGATACAAACAATATAAAGTTACTGCTGGAAATATTTTAGAAAGGAGAATCAGACTTCTATAGAGGCAACCAAACAACCATCTGATTATATTCAATTCTCCATACCATATCCTATTCACAAATAGAATGTGGAAGCAAAATACAATATGTTCAATAAAGGAGAAAAAAATAATGATGATAGATCATCTATATTGCACGAGTACTCCCTGAGAGGAAAGAATCCTTGTCCACGTCCGTGTCCGTGTCCATATCCTAATGATAGTTACTCGATACTCATGCCAAATAAAGTTCACCCCATTTTTAAGCTCTAGAAAGATCCAAACATGGTTGAAACTTGAAAGTGATTATACATTGTCGTGGTGCAACATAATTGAGATATGAGAATGCAACGTTTCTTTGTATCACATCTTTTCTAGAACTTTTTAAACCACTTTATTACCTAAAAGATGCACAAAAATAAATATTATTGAGATCCTAATGTGAAAAATATGTATATAAATATGTTTTCATCTATATATAACCGTATCCGTACCTTACCCATATCCTAATTTTTCTAAACATGTCGTATTTCGGTCATGTATCGTGTCCGTGTCTATGCAACCTAGGAGATCAGACATTTGGAACATGTATAAACTATAAAGAAAACCTTAAGTATATAAATTATTTCACATGGTGCTTGTTAAATGATGTAACAAATGATCTGTTAGGTACAATAACCTTGGATATATATACAAGTACAATCTGGGATAATCATTCTCACAACCGATGTAGGACTATCTATACTAGCTCTACTCCCACCCACCCACCACTAAAACTCACAACGGGTTATCTAACAAGAGTTTGACAATAGAAAATCAACCAACAATATAGAAAGAAACAAGCAACAAAAACTAACAACAAACACCCCCTCTCAAACTCAAGATGGATCGACCAACGAGAGTTTGCCAAGAAGAAAAATGAATGTGGGCCTTCGTAGAGTAATCTGCAATACGTATCTAGGACAACTTACGACAACACACTATCCCAAGGAGATACTGCTGACGAACATAGGGGTCCTTCAACCGCAATGGGTTTCATCCACTCATAAAAAGCAGGGTTGCAGGTTATCTGAGTAGCACTAGTATTGTCACAATGGAAGAGTAGGAACAGATACAGGAAGACCTATGTCAATAACAAGCCAACGAAGTCACATGATCTAAGAAGTAGTAACCATAGCACAATACTTAACCTCAACACTATATCGTGACGCGGCATACTTCTTTGGTGTCCAAGAAATCAAAGAATCACTGACAAAACCAAAAAAAAAAAAAATCAGTAATAAACCGTTGGTCAGTAACATTAACGACCCAACCCGCATTTGAATCGGTATGAAACTCAAAGATGAAATGGCAAGAAACAATGATATGGTGTTAATACACCTGAATACCAAAGAATTCATAAAAGTGCAGCATAATGTGTTGTACAAGGAGCCAAGACAAACTGGCAACATATACAGGCTGAGAGAGATTTGTACGACTGATAGCAAGATAAACTAGATTGGCAACCAGTTATCTACACCGAGAGGGATCAAGAAGGGTATCGTCATCACCAGGATGTAACTAGAGATTTAACTCAAGAGACGTAGGTGAAGTACGGGTGTCCGCAAGAGCAGCTCTGTCAAGGATCTCACAAATGAATTTATACTGGTAGCAGAGGCGGAGCCAAGAACGATTCATTGAGTAGGAAAATAAAATTATTCAAGAACCCTATGTTCTTTTTATCTTGGGGTCCAAAGAAAATTATTCAACTACACCAAGAATTAAGCTCCAGAATCTAGGATCCTTGGCGAATGAAGTATCATATAAATAACTGGCAGAAATACCAGAAAGATATATAACAGATGAAGGGAGATGCTGGAAGCCGAGTGATATCATGTCCGGGCTAATCAGAAGATCAGAAGATGTAGACGAACTAGTCTGGACATCAACAATAGCAGCCTAACGTGCTCGGACGTACATAAGGACAACCTTAAGCAGCCAACAGAATCTTGTGCTGAGTAAAGACCTGATACTCATGAGTATATATTGTCTATATTGCTTGTGCCAAGCATACCACTTCTGGCCGAGACAAAAGGACCACTAGCAGCAGTAGGTTCAATAGAGGCAGTACTCTAATAGAGCCAGTAGGACGTCGTGACCCTGTCTTGCAAGCAGAGGTTGGGCAGCAACATGTAAAGAGCTCGTAGGTGTCGAAGAACCAAGAGAATCCATGTAGTCTCCTCTCTAACCTCAACTCTCCCACAGCCACATCTAGAGATGGCTTCGGTGAGCGATGAATTAACAATCCAGCAGCGATCTCAAACTCTGGTTGTGACACATCATGAACAGATGAAGTCTCTCACGGTTACGATAAGCAGCAAAGTTTCTGGCACCAACCTCTCCAGGAATAATAGGCTCCATATGAGCTAACTATTCCGACAGATCAAATATATACGTATGAAACTCATGAATATAACAATCACCATGACTGGCTAGATGTAACTCCTAAATGATCTTATACTCATGGGCATCATCTATCTGTATATAATATCGTTTTAGGCAAGGTTCACAGTATCGGTATCGGTATCGGTATCGGAATCGGTGTCGGATTATTCCTATGAGTATTGGTATCGGCGATATCGGTAGTATCGGCAGTTTCGGATCGAAGTATCGGATTTTTTGGTATCGGAAAACAAATAATTATTAATAAATTATTTACATTTAAAAACATATATTTATACATTTAGGCATAATTTTAAGTATTTTCAGTGTTATTTCTTAGTAGTTTTGAAATTAAATGAAATAGTAGTCACCCTTACCAGTTGGTTTACATACAATAGATTGATTTTCTTCTTTTACATGCTTTTACAACCTTATTATGCTTTAAACCCTTGCTGATTGGTCTTTTTCGTTTAATTTTCTTTGCTAAATTGACCGGAAAAGAGACCCCCAATGTCGGTATGGTCAGTATCGGGTATCGGTCGGTATCAGATCGGGACATGCCAAACCGTATCGGTATTGGCCATATCGGATTGGTATCGGCCGATACTTTAAACCATGGTTTTAGGTGTGTCCATATGTTAGCACTTAATAGCAACATCAAATTGATTTTAAACCATGGTTTTAGGTGTGTCCATATGTTAGCACTTAATAGCAATATCAAATTGATTCTGCTATAGGCATATAGATGGCAAAACTTACTACATAATAATATGCACAACGTGATCCTCATCTAGAAGCTAGGCCTTAAATACGCGACCTCGTTAAAAGACTCAATGCTAGCATCTTAGATCACGCGAAATGAAGTTGCTATAAATGTGGCATCACAATCCATGGCTACGTAGGTGAGACTTGAGGGTAAATGCCGAAAGTTGATAATTTAGGCCCTAAGTACAATACACAAACAAAGCAACAACTCGATAGGTGTAGACAAATCAGTAGATGCCATCACATATCGAATCGACAATAAAAAACTTGATGAATAAGCAACCAAGCAAACAATCAGTGACAAGTGGGCAAGGCTGAAAACAGATAGTGACACGTGGGCCAAGGTGAACAACTAGGTGTTATACAAAAAGAACTACAAAACAAGGGCTGGCAAGTGGCCAGAGTATGAAGGCATGAGTGGCTAAAAGTGCCAACAGGTAGGAAGGTTTTAAAACTCAAGAACAGGAGAGAGAAAACAGTTTCTCTTTGGGATACAGCCCTATCACCGGTATACCATTTTCGGAGGCGGACAGATACAATAAGAGTAATCGGTATAGAAAAAGCTGATCAGAACCCACATCCAGGCTAAGTCGACCGATATATTGGCCAAATCAGCCAACATAGCGGCCAAACGAGCAAAAAATGGACTTAATTCAGTGGTAGTGAATCATTCGGGTTTCAACCCCTTAAAAAAACTGGTTGAGAATATATATGTATGTTTTAGTGGTGTTTAGTGTGCTTTCAATATGTATGTGCAGAAAGAGCCTTGTTCTAAATTACACTAAAGACTAATTCTATTATATTAGTACTTTCAAAATTTAACATTGCTGGTATATTTGGTATTGGCATATTAGAATAAAAATATTGGAATATCTTGTTGGTATATTTGTTATGTCAGAATATGCCACAGGATATTCCACAGAGGGTTTAATATAATGAGAAGGATTGTAAGGCTGTATATAGCCATGAGATTATCATTGAAATTATAACAAAATATTCAACATGGTATCAGAGCCACCAAAACCCTAGCCGCCGCCACCTCTTCCAAACCCTAACCCAGTCGTCACCACCATCACCATCCGCACCACCACAGGCACCGCCGCCACCAGCCGCTGCACGCCGCCCACGCCGCACACCGACCTCACCGCCACCCGCCGCTGCACGGCCGCACGCCGACTACCTCGCGCACGACACGGCAGCTACTCCGCGGGCACCTTCGCCACACGCGCGCGGCTGTTGCTAGCGACGGCCGCTGCTCGGAGATACCCGTCCGACGGCGCCTACTCACCTGTCAGTCGGCCCACCGCCCCCACCACCGCGAAGCCGCGATTGCCTAAGTCTCCCGCAGGATTGTTTCGGACGTTGAAGGCCTAGATCCGATAGGAGAGAGACATGATCGGATCTAGAAAAGGACGAGCGTGAATCGTGGAACGGGTGTGAGATGATCGGAGAAGAGGAGGATCGATGGAGAAGATCATCAAGAAGCTGGACCCTGCGGAGGTTGCAACATTGATGAAGCTGATGAAACTGTCGGTTGGTGAGAGCGTGACACGAACATCGACAAAGTTGGAGCTTCCCTCCATCCATCTGAAGCTTGATAGACCAGCTACCTACCTGAGTTGGACACGGCGCGTGAGGAGAACCCTCGCAGGAAAGAATCTGGAGGGTTTCCTGTCAGGAGAGACGATAGAGCCAGACGAGGGTTCGGCAGGACGCGACGAGTGAAAGTTCACTCATATGGTGATCTATATTTGGTTTCTCAATTCTTTAGTCCAGTCGATCATCACCATAGTGGATGGCATCGAGATGGTGAAGGACGTATGAGAGAAATTGAGGAGGACCTACGATGGTGTAGGGAATAACTTGTGAGTTTTTCAGATCAAGGGAGAGATCGACGACACCGTATAGGAAGAAAAAACGGTGTAGGAGTATGCCACAGAGTTGGAGCGTTTGTGGTTGGATTACGATCACTACTCAGATCGGACGAGCTGCGGGGACCCGAAGTGTAAGGAGAGACAGGTATGTCTGCAGGAGAGGACGATGAAGTTCCTTAAAGGGCTGACTGTAGTATTTGCTCAGAGGACAACACTACTTCTAGCCCAACCGAAGATTCCCACCCTTGAGGAGGTTATCTCGGCCATGATCCAGGAGGAGACTCGCATCAAGCTGCAGGCAGGGACATTTGGCCCTTCTGAAGTAAAGTCAGCACTGACGGCTACCAATTCGAACGACACAGGACCTAAGGGAGAGCCCTGACAGCACAACCGGCAGTGCTACAACTACGGAGAGATGGGACATCATCGGTATACTTGCACCA